>APFE031028709.1:7951-63972 GCA_000404065.3 Pinus taeda | reverse complement strand
AACTCTTCGCTCCTGCGTATGTACGCACTTTTCGCTCACTGTACCTACGTACCTTCGGGCATAGATGATTTCAAGACTTCAAAAAGAACCCAGACAGTCAGATCTACAGATCTGAACATGCGCCGAAGAGATCTTAGTCCATCAGTAGATTCGCCTTATTTAGATCTAGACTAGATCTTACCCTCATAAGATATTCAACCAAAAAAACATCCTTAAGCCAAATGATCTCCTTTGCTTTATATAGGCAAGCTCTTCCTCAAATCAAGGATCATGGGGCTCAATAATAATAATAAAATAAACAATACCACAGGCCAAAACCATGATAACACAATACCGTTGGCTAAATACCATGAGAAACCCCACATGTGGGCGCTTAACTGCCTTGAAGTGTGTGCACTGGGGGTACACATCCAATGAATGGGTATCCTGCGGGTATGTACGCACTTTATATAAGATATGCCTGCGTGTACGCATCTTTTGAACGGTGTGCCTGCGTACTCCTTATTTTCTTCAATATTTGAGAGTTGTTCATCAATGTTTGCTATTGACCTGTTGTACAGTGATCCATCACCTGTATGGGTTGCCATCAAGGACAACACTTTAGCCATAATGCCAACAATCTCCCCCTTTGGACTTGATGGCAAAGCTTACTTGTGAACTGTCATCTGATCCCTTTTTGCTGTCCAGTAACCCATGCATTCTATCACATCTGATATATCTTCTGAATGTATACAAGTGAGATGATCTTCTATGAGAGGGTTGCCATCAAGTACAACACATGCATCATAATGCCAACATTTATTTGAAATTGCACTTCCATATGTATTTGCTCAGGCACTGGAATGGTATTTAATGCAACTCTTTCGCTAGTATCTAAACATTCTCTGCTATGTTTTGTAACAAATTAATTGTTGGTATCAAATAGCATATCTTTTTAATAAATTAGATGAAATAGTTCTAATTTAGTACAATATCTATTATAAGAGGTATCGTGAATTTGATTTGTCTTTGACTTAATCTTGTATTGCTAAACATTTATTCTCTTTTGCCCAATTTCATTTCTGTGATCAACAATTGAACTTGGCTTCCAATAAACTATTCAATTGTAGCTTATTGCAACGTTTTGTCACCTCATCATTGAACTCCATTATTTATTTACCAGAGTAAAATGCACATTCTTTGCATGTGTGCACCAGTGCATGGTTATGTAAGAGAATAAGAAAGGTGATATGTTGAATATTCAAAACCTACCTGTGTTGCAGCAAGCATATCTAAAAGTGGAGATAAATATGACATTGTGTTTTAGCTTGTGATTATTGGTCTTAATTATGGTCAGTCAATCCCAAATTTGTTGGGCAGAACTTTATAGAAAGTCAAGTCAAGAAAATCTCAGACCTAAGGAGTATGTGTGCAGATAGAGTAAGGAAATGGACGAACTTTCTCAAGTTCACTATGCTAATGTTGCCTCTGTTGTGACGATTTGTGTGGCGTTATAGGCCACTAGATATCCTTCAACCTGAGAATCATAAACTAAATTTTCAGTTACTCTAAATGTCTACAAGGTGGGCATGAAAGTTTTTATATTGTTGCTGATTAGGGATTTTTCTCAGAGGTTACTGTTCTCTTCTTATGTTTGTTTGCATTTGCATATTTTACTAACCGTTCTCTAATTTAGGTTATTGAAGTTGGAGCCAAAGCACTGTTAGCAGGATCTGCAGTATTTGGAGCAAAGGATTATGTTGAAGGTAGGTTCTTATTCACTAAATGATCAATACGGTTAATTTTAATTGTCATATTTATCTCTTGTATCATCTGGGTAGGTATCTGAAGTTTTAGGCACTACTAATAATCGAGGTTGTACGAGATAAAGATGAGTTTTGTGTTGCAGCTATTAAGGGAAGCAAAACCAGTAAGAGGCGAACACTAGTTGCAGCATGAGACTAGTTTTAATAAGTTGACTTTTATGCAGTATATGGTTCTGATTCTAGCACCAATTTAGTAGATTGATCTCTTGCTTTTCCCATAAACATGTTGGAACTTATGTCAAGGGTCATTAATTGCCATTTTGTGGCAAGTGTAATAGTATCTATTATTCTCAGAATGCAGGCTTCTGTGATTCATAATGAACCACAGTAAGTGCTTCGAAACATGTCGACTTGTAAATCTATATGTGATTTGATCCGAAAGATTTTTGATATATATTATCTATTATTTTTCATTCTCCATGTAACTTGCAAAATCACACAAATAAGAATGCTTGTCAGCTTATCAAAGTCTACAAGTCTGCAAATTGTATTAAAATCTTAAGTGAAAATTTATTCCTTAAAAGTACTCATGACATATAGAAAGGGAAACTTTTAATATACATATATTTTTCGTTTGTGGATTCCAAACACATTCCAGATTGGTGTGTAAGCAAATGTAAAGTTATATATACTGAAGCATGCAGAAATTTCTGCATTTAAATGGTTTTTACTTGAAAAGGAAATCCAATATCTGACGGCATGAATTCCAAAACTGATCATATATATTTTTTCAGTACCAACTTTTGGAACTTGTGGCTTACCTTTTCGACACGGTTATAAGAATTATTATAGATGATTTTTGAGGCGTTATTAAATCATCGTGAAGATCCATTGAAGGAAATGCCAAGTAAATGAGATATAGAGCATTGCATGTTATCTTGACATGCATATGCTAATTAAAGAACGAAGTTGTGAGCAGGAGAAATGTTTTGCCGACGTTTATATTTTTACAGAATCTTGGGTTTCTGACTTGAGAGATGTTTATAAATTTAATCAATGGTATCTTCAAGAAGACAACAAAGTTTGCAACAGTATTATAATGCCATTATTCTTCACGTTGGTGTTCAAACACTTGCTTCTACAGTCCACAACTCGTCTTCATCTCATGATGGATTAGTGTAAGAACCGTAGAAATGGTTCCCAGTTGTGGGGTTTGTATTCACACTATGTGCTCTTATACCGCAAGGAGGCAAGATGAGAATTTTTTGGCTCTTGAAATAAAAAATATTGTAGAGCAAGTTCATGGACAATGTCTATGAACTCTGTCAAAGGAATGAGGTACATATTATATGGCATCCATTAAAAAACATCCAAAAATCACTGGTCTGCTAACTACTATAACAATTGCTAAACTTGAGTAGCAATGTAATTTGACATGAAGACAACCATGGAAAAAGTTGGCTAGAAGTGCTTATCTAATCAGGGAATTTAACTCACAAATATCCAAGACAACTCATTACAACAGCAAAATTTAACATTGATATCTAACATAAGCACGAGGTAGATAAGCCTTTCCAAATGAAATTACTTGAAACAATTAACACCAAATATTCATCACAACATACAAACTTTTTTAAAAAACACCAAATATTCATCTCAGCATTCCAAACATTCTGGCAGACACATTCCAGAGCTCCCAACTTATAATTTTTTTCAATAAATATATAGGAAAGAAAATGAAAATAAGAATTAACACGGGAACAATGGTTATCAAGGAACAATTTAGAAAATTTACCTCCCAACCATAGTGAATTTTACACAATTGCTAGACTCTAGAATGACATGGGCAATGGGTTCTCTCACTCTAGGATAAATGGGTGTAACACTCAATATTTGCAAAATTAATTGGGCATGGTATGAAAGTTAGCAAACCTTGTGAATCAATGTAAATGTATAACTTGAATAATGTAAATGTATAGGCTGAATAAGATAAGAATGAAATAGAAAAATGAAGGAATTAAAAAAATAAAATTAGGAGAGAAGGTTGAGGAATGAGAAGCAAAGCGTCATGTTTGTTGGCTTTCTTTTACCTCCTATCTCCCTATTTCTTTGTATTTTATTCTCAATGGATTTTTTTGGTAGAAAGAAAGAGACAAAGAGAGCCATCAGAGCATTATAATTAGAGATTCTCAAAATGAAGAAACTATGACCCATTTGAAGTTAGATTTCCCATTTGGGTTTCCAGGGTGAAATATTTGTCTTATGGTGTGTTTTGTTTGTTGTATGAACTAGGTTTGTAAGGTGAACCTCGATTACTTGCTTCAATTCTAAGGTAATGTGCGCATTACTATTAAATTATAGACTATTGTAGTACTATAATTCATTGGTTCTATCTTTGACGACACATAATGGTTGTTGAACAGTGAGCTTGGTTTAAAGAATAACACCTCTCTCAATTGTGTGATGGTTTATTTTCTCACCAATTACAATGCAAAGAACTATCAACCTAGCACACATTCTTTTAACCTTGGAGTCATCATCTCTAATTATTGGGTTATACACATAATTCCACTCTCTTCTTATCCTTGGAGTGGATTGTGGGGATTAGAAATCAAAAGCCTATTGTTTGAATAACCTAGATCTTACCATGCTTTTCTTAAAACGAATCGATGGTTATGGTTACAATGTTGTTACCTTCCATTGGTGAGTTGCTAATTTTCAATCCTTGAATTGGGAAGTATTTTATTTGCAAATTGTTGGCATTGATTAGGAGCGGTGTATGGAATTTCTGGTGAGCACTTACCGCCCTTAAAAATCCTAAATGGAGTCTTGTATTCATGCCCATTTAGATTATTGGTAGTTGTATAGGTTGTGTTCTTCCTCCAAGAGTTTTTATGCAACCATATGGCATGGGCAGAAGTTATGTGCAACATTGTTGGGTACCTTGTTGCACCTCCACAATATTACTACAACCAATTAAATATGCATTTGTCCATGAGAATGGATCTTCCTCTTATTTGTCTATATTCCTTTGGTGTTAATATTGGTTTACAATATATGTGTGTGTGTGTGTGTGTGTGTGTGTGTGTGTGTGTGTGTGTGCACGCGCATGCGCGTGTGTGTGGATTAACATGACGAATTTTGCAGAACTAGAACCATAAAATCACCATAGATAGCAACAAAATTACTCATTGTACTAATGTTTCAACCGTTGCAGGTCAGCTTGCTCATGGAGTATGTATTCATGGATACCTATATCTAGTTGCGAATGGAAGATTTCCACTTAACAATAAAATTTTGTATCATCTTCAAGATGTATTCATTTTATTGCATGTTCACTATCTTTTTCACTAGCTTTCATAATGTTTCAACAACTATGCTTATAGATCTTTGAGCATGACCAAATTGGATATGATTCCCTGTTTTGAATAATTGATGGTGAAGGCGGTGGAAATATTGTTGAGCTTGACATAGGGCTTGGTGGCCATCACAAGCAGCAGGTAGTTTGAAGACCCTAGAGGCATGACATTGGTGGCTAACATTGATCCTACCTAGCCAAAAATAGAGTAGTGAACCAAAATTTAAGGTATAAAAGACTTGTTGGCCACCACATGTAGCCAACAAGGTAACCCATCACACAAACATTCAATGGGGCCAACAACTTCCTCCATTTTCCCACACTCGAGTTCCAGAGGGGGTACAAATTTGCCTAGACTAATGGATCTAAGTTTCTCTTCTATTTTTTTCCTATTCTATTAAGGTTGGGAAGGTGAATCTAAAGCTCGCTCTTCCTAGTTGGGCCAAGTGTATTAAGTATAGAAGGATAGAGACTCCACTGCTCCCTAAAGGCTTATTGGAGTGCCTATCCTTCCTTCTCTTTCGGTAGAAATATTAGGAATAGGTAAAATACTTATGGTGGATATTGGCCTAAGGTGTGTTCACGTTATTAATATTCCATTCTTGCCTCCCATATGGATAAATGTGTACCTTTCACATTGTAGTGTTGAACCAAGCTTTGTGAATCCAAGATATCATTACAAGAAGGATCATGATATTGATTGGACATGCAAGTATCCCATGAGATTATCACCCATGACAAGCTAAAAAGACTTATATAGTTAGGTGCAGGTAACAAACTTATATCACTGAGGTGTAGGTAATAACCAAGCACTTGAGCTATAAACCCTAAGCCTAGCCATCTCTCTAGAGGTTTATCCTTAAATGGACTGGTGCTAGGAATTTATGCCCCTCCCTAATTAGTGATATTCTATGGGGATAGGGTTGGTCGTCTTCTCTTTAGAGCTATGACAATTCCCCATCCTAGAACGGTTGTTTTGTATAAGCCAAGGTATTAAAACTGGTGGTGTTGGATGTGGGTAAGTACGGCAAGGTTGCATAATCTTGCCTCTCATGAGAGAAGGTGTTTTTCGAAGGGCAAGGAGCCCTCCTAACTATAAGTGAGGTGAGGTTGCAGAAGGTCTTAGTTGAAGGTCGTGTTCTCACTAGACAAGGTAGCAAAGGTTAACACTACTACAAGTATCCTTCTCTGCCATCAAATGCTAATGGTAAGGTAAAGGAAAAAATTGTTTTCTCCCATCCCAAGTAATAGAATGATATGATGAGATGATCGAACCTAAGGCTCTTAGTAACAGCATGAGATTCTCATTCTGTCAATAAGGTCATGGTAACATGAAAGAAAGGAATAAATGGAAGGATGGCTCGTCTTGCATTAGGCGAGGAAGGAAAATACATGAAACACTCTCAGGAAATCACTAGAAATGAGATCAATCTTGTGCAACCACTAACTCATATATAATGTCAAGTGCAACCCAAACACTAACTCATATATAATGTCATTGTCCATTCCGGTAAGGGTTTGATCTGAACAAAGTGAAACCAGTGCATCATGATTGGTCAGAATCCAAAAGGTTGCAACCACCGCAACATATATAATGTAGTGAGGCAATTTCATTAGGTGATTTCACAAAATCGATGAACCACCACAACATATATAATAGGAGTGTGTTCTCCCAAAGTGTAATTACATAAATAATATCTCTCTCACAAAATGACATCTCAGTCTCATGAATGAACTGTAATTAGTTATATAATTCATCATTGAATTATTGCTATTGGGTCAGATCATGCATGAAGGAGATTAAAATTATATAATTCATTTGGGAACAATTAACAATGCTATTTTCAATGGTGTTTCTACTCTATTGGTTCTAAGAAAACAAACTACAACTAGATCTCAACCATTTGGTGGAGCTCCTATAGAATTAGGGATTGGCCCTATTACCACAAGCAAAGAGTCTAGCCATTTTTGTGCATATTATATATTATGGTTTTCAGAAGGGTCAAGTTTATTTAACTAAATGGATCTCCTATGTATCTCCTCGGAGTATGCATTCTCCCCAAGCTCTTTTAGGGCGACAAAAAATACTTTATTTGTAAGTTATTAATATTTTCTATTAATTAAAACATCATTTTCAAGAACAAAAAATTGATCAAATCCCATTTCTTATATGTTTAGGATAACAAAAACACCGATTTGAAAATGGATCTAATGAATCCCAAAGATGATAAAATTAAATTAAATTACACTAGAAAAACCCAAGAGTCATTTTAATAGTGAATAAATATAGTCCTCTTGCTAAAATTAATTCAAAGCCATACCAAATTAGCAAACAAGGGATAAGTATGTTGCATTAGGTTTTAAACACTTCATCTATGTTTTATATCATACTTGTTCAAGGTCAATAATGTGAGATGGACGAGGAATAGAAAAGTTCATTTCAATAGCATATGTAAGATTTGTATTTCTTTACTCGTTAATCATACTCAAAGGTGTTGAGTTTTTATAGTGTCTTCTATACTGATAATTACTTTAAATGATTTAAATATTTTTCACATTCTTATCCATTATTTCATTATCAAGCAATTGCACAAAAGACATTAAAAAAATAAGATATATGATAGTAGGATCATGAAAATGCATATCAGTTGATTCCAAAAATAAGTTCAAAAGCTTCCTTGATAACACTACCAGCTTTCCCCCGATGGGGGTGCGCATTCGTTGGTACAAATGGCATGTGATCGGTCATCCGGGCCTACCTCCCCTCCACGTGCATATTAACGTCACGGTGATGTCAGGACCCGATACTTACTCCTCTAGTGTGACACTCCTCCTCAAGCACTCTGAGGATAAATGCGAACCTTGGTACATGATTTGGCTCAATTAGACAATTTGGTCAATGAGTTTGGGTGGTAAGGAGTTTGATAGCAGTTAGATATGTGTTAATGGCGCCTCACTGGGGCTCTGGCCTTGGGTGAGGAAGGAAAACAACACTTGTAGTAGCTTGAATTGGTTTGACATTAGTCTCATGGTCTACCCTTGGGACCTTGGTATGCAGACAATCGTGGTTTGGTTCTTCTCCCTTGCTTTTGGTGGAAACGAGGCCTTTTCATCATTCCGCCAGCTCCTGGCTCCTCTCTTGCTCGAGCGGACCACCACAAGTCTTTAAAGGTGTGTGGGTTTTTATTTGGCATTTGGTAATTTATGCTCTGAGGTCGGGTCTCGCCTTTGGCCCAAAGGACATTTCAGTCTCTCGGCCAACATTTGGGATTAGGGGTTCTATTCATGTGCATCCTTGGGGTGGTGTCTCAAAAGTATTTTAATCTGACACCTGGGCTAGGTAAACTAGAGCCCTTCTCGCCTACCTAGTAGTACTATAGGGATAGTGGCTCATCCCTTCTCGGGTCTGTGGGTCTAGAGTATATTGCCTCCTTTGTAGGTATTCAACAACTTTCTCTACAGGCTCCCCCTGTTGTGATTCGCCACCATCCGTGCATAAAAAAATGCCACGTCAGCAAGGCCACCCTCGTCACAGGCGAGGGTAGCACGCCGAGGCAAGGCACCCTATACTAGGCCATCATTTGTCCTCTGTTACCGCTTCTAGTAAGGAAACAGAGGATGCTAACACTCTTTCCTCAGCTAATTCGCTAGGCCGCCTAGTATCTCCTACCTTTATGAATCGATCACTGAGCAACTGCAACACATAAAAATTGACATTGACATTCTTTGGGTCCACAAGTACGAAGACCGCAATGAAATTTTTGCCTATCTCACTGACATTCAATACAGCCAGAATACCATTATGGATTAGTTGGACAACCGTAGCCATTGTTGCACAAACAACCATCTTCACATCTTAGAGGCACGGGTGGAACATATTTACTTCCACATTTATAACCGTGTTGGATACTTTGTTTCTTCCCCTATAATTACCCCCCATCTCCCTCCTTGATATGTTGCCATTAGTTCTAGTTTCTTTTTGTGTCTCACAGCATGCTAAGGCCTAAGAGCCATCCAAAATAATGTATGTAAATTGTCTATCTTGGTATTCTGCAGCCCCCAATCTCAGAAATTTTGGTTGGAATGAGGGAGCGAGGGATGTTGAGAGCATTTTTGTATGCTATGCTATTTTCAAAATCTAACTAACGCCATTTTGAAAAAAAACAAAAAACAAAAAACAAAAACAATAACAAAAACAAAAAACAAAAATTAAAAACAAAAACAAAAACATAAAAACATAAAACAAAAACAAAAATGTCATTTGTACGCTATGCTATTTTGTAAATCTAATGAACGCCATTTTGAACAAACGAACAAAAAAAAAACATCATTTGTTTGCCATGCTATTTTGAAAATCTAGTGAACGCCATTTTGAAAAAACAAAAAAAACAAAACAAAAAAAATGACAACAACAACAACAATACTCTCATTTCCCTATGGTGCTAAAAATAGTGTGTTGATCATTGTCTATCTTGGTATTCTGCAGCCCCCAATCTCAGAAAGTTTGGTTGGAATGAGGGAGCGAGGGATGTTGAGAGCATTTTTGTACGCTATGCTATTTTGAAAATTTAATGAACGCCATTTTGAACGACAAAAAAAAAAAAAACAACAACAACAACAAAATAAATAAATGCCATTTGTACGCTATGTTATTTTGAAAATATAATGAACGCCATTTTGAACGAACGAACAAAAAAAAATCATTTGTTCGCTGGATAATTGAATGTATTTGGGTTTGATGTGAATAGGCATGGTGGAAATGTATCTATGGAGAACGACTGCAAGTGTAGCCCCAACTGCCAATGCAGTTCTTGTAGCTACCACACCTGATTCAACATATAGTCTCTTCAATAGTGGTCTGCAATACAGGTGTTATAAGCCCAATAGAATCTCTTCAATAATGGTCGTCTCTCCAATTGGGGTTGAATAAGTAGAGTATGTTCCACCAGACATGATGGATAGTTGTGCAGTGTCATAGATGTTACTGTACCAAGAATTTTAAATAAAGACTCAATTTACATAGATTTGGGATTTTCAGTGTGGCTTGTATTGCTCGTGGCATGTCGATTACTATGTTGCTCACCTTAAGATATATCTGACATTTTTGAAAAAAAATATCTTTGGTTGTATTGCAGGTGGAACCATATGGAGAATTCTAGCTGGAGCCTCAGTGTATATTGCAGAAAAAGATGCTCATGCTCCAGAACCAAGTAATCGAGTAAGTTAAAGTGCAATGGAAGCACGTTGGGCCCTATGAAGCTACATGGGATATGGCGAATCAAATGCGGGCTATGTATCCTTCCTTGTTTGTTGGTTGACGCAAAGTAGTTTTGGCATGGTGTTTTGGTATATGTTTGGTGATTTTGGAATATGTACATATGTATATGGATGTAAATATTGTCATGAGCTATGTTATAAATCTCCAATATGCGGTATGGGTGTCATGTCATTATGATGTTATGTTTTCATGTTGGTTTACATTTCAGCAGGGTGACCATTGTCAATACTACATCGAGCTAAGTTATAAAGCTCCATCGATAGTATGTTTTGCTTACAATAGCTTTGTGGCTATGTGTGTTGTTGAACACCAAGGACGGTGTTCCCCCAAGGGGGAGGGTTCTGTAACTGCCCTCGTGAAAATTCCATGTAATAAAAGTTAATAAAGACAAAATAATAACCATGGATGATGGGATATTTATTCCAAGTTGAATGTTGGGCAAGACATCCTATTGTGGGTGTTCATTTGGTTATTAATGGCTAAAACTTTGGGAAGGAAACATGGCGTTTTGGCACAATTATTTATGAAAATAAAGGAAAATAGGAGAAAAGGGAGGTGAAAGGTCACAGGTTGCATGTGAGGAGGAAAATGAAGAAAATAGAGGCCTCATTCATAAAAAGGTTTATGAGGATCAGTTGGTAGCCTTATTTTAATTCAATTTTGGAGCTCTCTCATTATTCTCTCTCTCACACACATATTCTTGGAGACTTAGAGTTTTCATGGAGCACTCTTAGAGGGTGTGGCATACTTGGATTCTTGGAGCAAAAAGGCAAAGGAAGAGCAGGGAAGTGCAAGATGACATCGAGATCAACAGCTACAACAGATTTTGCTTGCAGGTACCAAGTTGCATGTATGTTTTCCTCACTAGTTTTGGCATGCATGTCATATGCATGTGGTTTGTTGATTGTGATCTGTGATGGGCATGGAGGATGACTGGGATTCACAGTGGATTTCCTAGCCTTGCCATTTCCTTGATAGCTATGGTGATTGTGGAATTATTTTCCATTTTTTGTTTTGTTTGGTTCTCATGTTTCCTTAGCTTGGGTTGAGTTATTATTCCTGGAAGCCCTAGTTGGAAAAACGCTCTGGAAGCCCTTGGTGGGTTGAGTTACTAGTCCCGAAGTCCCTGGTTGGAAAAATTCTTTAGAAGCCTAGTAAAAGTTGTGGGTTGAGTTACTTGTCCTGGAAGTCCTGGTTGGGAAAACGCTCTGGAAGCCCTTGAAGGCTTGGATAGAGACCAATCTGATGATGGTTTTTTGATGTCCGATCGTGAGGTGGAATCATTGTTTGATGGGTTGAGGTGGATGGCCTCTGGAAGCCTGGATGGTTTTTGATTGATGTGTTTTATGAGATCCCACATTCATGCTTGGAATATGGCACGGGGTGAATGGCTGAAGAGAGATTTGGCTCAGCCATTCTATGGTCGAGTGAAAAGTGGAAGCCCCATCCCAGCTTTGAATTTTGCATCATTAAAATGAGATTATTTCACCTCGTATTTCTATGAGTATTATATTCGATTATATGTGGTTTATATGAATATGATTTCATTGGTATTTATGTTGCTATTATGCTAGTTATATATGTGTTTTATGATGGTAGTTATGTATGACTCTCAGCGTGTTTTTACTTGTAAATGAATGATCAATGTATCTATGACCTAATAGATGAAATGGTAGTTAACATTTTGAGGCATCAATGTATATTAGCGATTCTCAGCTAAGTTTGAGACCCATATGCTCAGATATGTTATTTACCTCTGTAGATTACATATTCATGATATTTTTAACGAAATTCTTGTCATGGCTAGTAGGGGTCCAGTCAAGGTCTCATTCAATTGATTGCATTTATATTGTCATTTCCTTGTTATTTTATTGTTCTAAAGATGTGATTAATTTTGGGTAGTGGCCTGGGCTCTGGGCCTGAAAAAGTGGCTCAAATCCCAAGGACGATGACACAACACTGAAAAAAAGAGTCCCTAGACACTGGTTTACAGGCTTGTGAGAGCATCCAAAGGTCCCTAGACTCTGGCATGCCCATAGCATGAGAGCATCCAGAGGTCAAGTAGTCCAAAATGTCAGTGGGACCCAGGGGCTGGTTGGGAAAAAGGTTGGGTTGGTTCCTGAGGGTCCTAATATTGATGTTGGATGTATGTATGGTGTGTTTATGTTGATTCCACTTCCTTAACTTGATTTAGGAGGTCAAATCATATCATAGTGGCCTCTCGTCGCATATTTACCCCGGCTGGTCGATTGCTTGGGTAGATGTGGGAGGAGGGTGTTACACTTCCCCACATTCTTGTGGATGGCATCCTTCATAGTAAGTGTGATGGTTATATATAACAATTTCAAGCTTTCCTTGACTAAATTACATAACTATAATATTTAGGTAGGGAAATTCAATATTTGAAGGTAAGTCATTACCTTGTGAAACAAATTCTTAAATACTTTAATGTAAATCTCCATTATCTATATTGATAATATTATGAAATACGAAAATGTATTTTCAGGAGGGGCTAGATAAATAATAATGATATTCTAATTTTAAGGCCATGGTCAAGCCTGGACACCAAATTGATGTGTGAGATCGCCTTGTTTGTGTGACAAAGGATTTGTCTTCGCGTAGCGATTTGATTACTAAAATCTATTGTGGTGTACATACTCCCCCTCTAGATTTGAACATGTGGCCTCACATGAAGAAGAACATGCTCCTAACCATTAGGCACACTCAATCTATACACCCCCCCTTTTGATAGAAATACTGCAATTGGGTGGGTTAGCAATATGACTACACAAATACTATACAAGAACTTCCAGGATCACAAGGTTTCAAGACAAATATGTAACTCCCTTGAGATGGTTTTAGAGTCACCCCAATCCACAACAATAATTGTGACATGAACATTGAAAAAAATGGAAGTGCCATCATCTATGCCATTTTCATTTGAGATCATGATGCAGGAGCATCCAGCTAAGGGCACCATGACCGGGTGTTGGTCTCAGCTAAGGTGGAGAGATTTATCATCATTTGGTTTTCTTTATGTTTGATTGATCAAAATAGAGTGTAGGGACTTGTTTTCTTTTAATTTCATTATTAGTTAGGGGAACCTAGGAACAATACAGTTAGTTTAGGGTCGTTACCGACATTGTCTGTCTTTTTATTGATTAATTCATCTTACAATTGTTTTCTTCATTTAGGAAAATATATATATATATATATATATATTGATGTGTATATTTTTACAGCACAAGAAGACCGAAATAAGTTATCGATATGTAACTTAAAAAAAAAAAAAAGAGGCAACTGAAGAATAAATGTGAACAGTTCAGGTAACTGTGGGCAAACAGTACAAAAAATAATGTAATACATTTTGGAAAAGTTCAATTGACGAGAACAATAATAGAATACAGCAGCAAACAATTATCAAAACCCTGAGTATCTGAGTCCATCTGTAGCAAGCAATCCTTCAATTCAATTTATTTTCCCTACTAATTATTGCGTATGACAATCAAACACGGAAATGTGTCTCTCTATTTCCTAGCAATCTTTTTCTAATAGGCAAAAACGGAGTTCTTAATTTTCGAACGACGAGAATAGGAAACATAGCATTAACAAGGAACAAAGTTACGTAATCCCAACAAACAATACAAGTTCCAGATACATGGCGCAAGAAACCACTAAAGAGGAGAGAAAACAGAATGCAAACCCTGTAGAATTCCTTCACGACAGAGGTAACCCATATGTAACCAATACTTTCGTTTCCATTATATATAATTAAATGTTGGCATGCCGAAATAAATAACAGTTATCAAAAGCGTAAGACCAGCGACAGCAAACTGGAGTGACCTCCTCCTCAAACAATAACAAACAACGAAGCTAGAGTTTGAAACCCTGTATGACTACAGTACTACCGAGAAAAAAAATTAATTATAGGTTGCAGCCGAAGGTCATTAGACGCGAAACAACAGATAGAGGAGCCAACCCTCTCATTCTTCGAACCTACTGGAAAATTAAACCAGCGAGGGACCCAGAGAAGAAAGACTATAAATGAAAAATCTATAGCAGAGAATGACCCTACCAGTTTCACTGACAGAACCCGAGCCACGACACAACCTGGAGCCAAACCCCAACCTGCAGCAGAAACAACAAAGAAAAGTTAGTGAATGCGTTCAAGAAACAAGTGTGAGAACCAACAACCAACCGTGGAAGAAAGAGTATTAACTTCATTTTACCTGAAGAATAGATAGCGCCGGCAAAACGAGCTCAAAATTGGGTCGCAGACACAAAGGGAGCCCTGCTTACAAGGAGCGACCACCATTAGCATCATAGTAAAATCGAGTTGATAGCTATAGCAAGGAAGGAGAAGACTTACCTTTCCAGAATTTGTTGAAGCTAAGCATAAGTGTCCGTTGTGAACGCGACCTGGAAACCACGAGGAGTCAACAACAAACTAACCAGAAATGCAACCAAAGTAAATCATGCAGTGAAAGTTAAAAAATAAAAGAGATAGCAGCGTCCACGGAGAAGAGTGATAACCAGGCAGAGGAATCCATAGCCAGGAGCAGACAAAGCGCCATTACAGAGCTCAATACAGTTGCATACAAACCCTCGTTGCAGGCATAAACCCTCATTGCATTTTTGTAGAGCGAAA
Organism: Pinus taeda; assembly: GCA_000404065.3. Taxonomy (NCBI): domain Eukaryota; kingdom Viridiplantae; phylum Streptophyta; class Pinopsida; order Pinales; family Pinaceae; genus Pinus; species Pinus taeda. The sequence continues at coordinate 48,943 of APFE031028709.1, read as the reverse complement.
ACAAGAAATGACCGAATGACAAAGAACCGAGGGTTTTGGTAACATCAAAGAGAGGGAAAACAGTAACCGAGGCGGGTACAGCCAGCAAACCTCCATTAAATTCTGACATAAATGCCAACAAACAAATATCCAGAATAATCATTTGCTTAGAGCCTAATCATATGTATTGACCCCAGATTATTTGCTAATCACACATTTGTTGATTAAAGCGTTGGTGTATTATTATTAATAGTATTAAAATATAAGTATGGGTTGGTCCCATCAGATATTTTCATTTTCATGTTAAGGGTAATGTGCATGTATTATGGCCATGTATTTTGAATATTGTTGTTTGAAATGCAAAATATTTGATAAATAATACTTTTTTTTTATGTTACATAATTATTGGAAGGACTTGAAAAACACCTATATGAAAGTTAGGTTATATTATTTAAATGAATTGCATTTTTCTTTTACTAGCTAGGCAAACCCTAGGATGGAGTCAAGTATAAAGTTGAATGTAAGAATAATTTTCCCACTAATGGGATTCTATCAGTGGAATTGTATGAGACTCAACTTGGTCGAGCATATATGCACCTAATACGTTAAGTGGGAACATTTCTTTGTTACTTCAAATTGTCTTTCATTTTTATTATATAGTCAATTTAATAAGAGGAAAAAACTCAATTGAATATGGTGTATGTACCATTTAACAAATTATATTTCTCAGAGTGTTATATTTCATGTTGGACAAAATGTCAAAATTATTTTTTTCCATTGGATATGGGAAGGATAAATATGTCTTTCATTTTTATAATATTTTCTTAATTTAATAGAGTATGTACTATTTTACAAATTATGTTGGATAAAATGTCATTATACATTAAAATGTAATAGTTCTTATTCTAATTAGGCTTTCCATTTTATTATATTATTAATTTTAATAATTGGAAAATAGTTAATTATATTACTATATATTTTACATTGGACAAAATGTTCTTATATATTAAAATGTCATAAGTCTTGTTTTCTATTTTTTCTTTTTTAATTAGATACAAAGAGTAATTTTATATGGTAGATGAGTGTTTACATGAAATTGATTGTGGTACTTGTATGATTGCATTGTGTATGTTGGAACATTGTAAACATATTGTATCTACTGATTAATAGTAATTGTAGCGAATAAATACTTCGATCCTAAAATGAGTTATAGTAATTAAATTGGGAAACCATGTAGTGCTCAGGATGAGGATTAAAATAAGGCATTGATTGACAAGATCTCTCTTCAAGTGTAAAGAAGGGGTGGTCTCACCACCTTGTTTCTTACAAGAAGTGTAGGTCAATTTATTCATGAAAAGGTTTGATTGGATTAATGTTTTTCTTATTGAATAATGTAGTGCTTAATTCATTTTCATTTGTTTGTAACTATATATTTTAAAAAGGCTAAAATTTATATGATATAAATTTGTATTGTTGTGAAATATTTATTATTTAATATATTTATTTTAAATATTTATTATAATAATTTGCATTGACAATTGAAAAAACTCCTCTTTGCTTGGAGATTATAATCTCTACTAACAGGGTCAACCACGCGAAGGTGGAAGATTATATGCCCCAAAACTTTGCATTGTTAATATGGGGTTTTTAACATATCAACATCTCGAGATGATTTAATTGTATTGATTTGATATGTCAAGTGAAAAATAATGTGAATGGAGTTTTTTAAAACGTATTGCTTTATTGACATTAATGAAAACAAATTATGATAAATTTTTGCATTAATCATATTATTATTGAATATTTGAAACACTTTTGGTAGAAATCACATTATTAATCATATTATTACTTGAATATTTGATTTCTAGCTAAAGTGTTTCAAATATTCAAGATATGGATCACAGAAACTTGAATTTGAACATATTATTATTGTTGTTGTAACTTGTAGTATTTATTAAAAATAATTACTAATTATGTTTTTTTATTTTAGGATGTTATGTCATCAAAATATTTATGTTTTGTTGAAATGTTCAAATTAACTTGTTAGTGTTTAAATGGTAAATGCAAAATGCCAAAAAAAAAAAAACAACAACAACACATGTTAAAAATATGACGAAGAAAAAAAAGTTGAAAATATAGAAATATATTTTATAAAATAATATTAATATTGGTATTGTGGTTTTTAATTAAATGTATATATTTAAAAAATTATATAAATACATAAATATATCTTAACCAAATACATTTTAAAAAACAAGCACACATAATTGGAAAAAATGCAAATCTCACTATAGTTAAAATTCAATATAATAAATAAATGTTAAAATATAATAAAATAAAGGATACAAATTAAGTGAGTCTATATCAAATATACACATTCAATTTTATAGTAAAATTCATCACTAATACAAGTCGCACTTCATAAACATACTTAATCAAGTTCAAATAAACAAAAATACAATCCACAGTTTCAAATACAATAGAATATAAAATTTAAACATATACATCAAAAAATATTGACAAAACCACATAAACATACAAACATACATCAAGAAACATTGAGAAACCCACATACACACAAGCATACATCAATTGTAGGGACTAACCTTATAAAAAAAAAAAAAAAATAAATACTAAAAATACAACCATAAGAAAATAACATTGGGACTCAAAAATTATTAAGCATTATATAAAGCCTTCCTGAATTTCATTTTATTGAACATATCATCTAATTTACATGTTATTAACTAAAACCATAATGAAGTCATACAAAAGAATATTATAACAACATAGGTACCGTTCACCGGGAGATGAGATTCAAACTTGACTTGCCGCTATTTGCCCTCCTTTGTTGTCGCTCGCCTCCAAGTGTGAATGTCAATGTGCTTAATCCGAATGTAGTGACCCACTGATTGACCTCCCAACCAAATCCTTGGGTACTCTCCTTCCCTGCGGACCCCCGAGTTGCAATGGGGTTGTACAATGGAGGAATGTATTAGCTGGTAGAGGAGAGTACTCCTTGGCTCAAGAGTCCCCTCTCTAAAGTCCTTTATCTCACCAAACTCACTATAGCTCGTAGTCACTACTCTGACATAGTCTATCTATCCAACAATAGGGTAAAAAAGTTCCTTCTCCCATGGGTTGCCCCTTCTTTTATAGGAGTCCTCATAGATGACACTTGGCATTTCATGCATAATTAATTATTTTTTATAATTCAATAGTTTGATTATTCACCCTCCCATGTGTTACTCTCTCATCGAGGGTCTCCAAAATTATTTATTTAAATTTTAATTTAAAACTAATATTTTTCCTCACCTCAACAAGACTCCTATTTCTTCTCCTAGTTGTCTCTGGATCCCCCTTTTTACTCCTTAATTTGTGTTCATTACTAAATTCAATTGATAAGTCAAGAGTTGATCCCCTATCTACTCCCTAATTTAACTCAAGTTATCTATACCCATGTGTCACACTCTCATCAAAGGTCTCCAAAATTATTTACTTCAATTTTAATTTAAAACTAATATTTTTCCTCACCTCAACAAGATTCCTATTTTTTATCCTAATTTTCTCTTGATCCCCCTTTTTACTCCTTAATTTGTGTTCATTACTAAAGTCAATTGATAAATCAATATTTGATCCCCTATCTACTCCCTAATTTAACTCAAGTTATCTCTTAGATGGATATTCTTATGTTGGTTGTTGCCACATGGAGGTTCTCTAAATTTCTCTAAAATTTAATTTATTAATCTTATTTTAATTCACCATCTCCATCTCTTAATTAGGTTTAACTATTTTAGGATTAATATTTATCCTTATATTTGTGTCCGTCTTTCCCCTTTTTACATAATTAAACTACAGTATCTACCTAATATTTTCCAATACGGGAAATGTAGAATTTTTAAGGTAAAATATTTTTTTTTTCTTCCTATGATCCCCTTAACCCAAGTTTTATTCTTGATTTAATTACCTCGGTTCTAATCATCATTTACCACTTGATGTGAATTTACATGGTTTTCATATCTTGATTATATTTATTAATTTATTTATTTTTAATGATTCTAAGGGTGCCATTGGTCATGCCCTTCAAGAACTTCCCTTGAAGGTTCAAGGGTGTCACGACTAACCGTTTATTTGTGATGCCAAGGGTGCCAAGTTGGTCGTGCCCTTCAAGAAATTCCCTTGATATTCCAAGGGTGCCACGCCACTTTCCCTTCAAGCATTCAGTGGCTACGAGGGGAAAGTATAGGTGCAATGACAGAGACCACTACCATCTCTTATGTTGCCTGCTATAGTGACATTAATGGTTTCGGGGATCAAGGAATCCGCCTTGATGCGCACCCCCCGATAAAATCCTCGTGAGTGACCCAGCTTTGGGACCTACCCTCATGACATTGTGATTTTCAAGATGAAGGTGTTTCAACCTTTCCAGCCCAAGTCATGGCAGGAGTGCTAGTGGGTGAGATCAGTGACACTGTCCCACCCCTCCCATGCAATTCCATCCAATTGTACAACCCCATCACCCATATGTGAGTCATTCGGCCAAGCAACTAATCTATGTTTGCAACCACTCACATATCATCATAATATAGATAAACATATATAGTAGGTTTCAAAATTGACTTAGAATTTCAAAGATAAAATAATATAAATTTTCATCAAACCAGGTGTCATCAACTCGTCATATGCGAGTGCCTCTAGTGGTTTCTTTCCATACTCAATAATCATCAGTAACAAGGTTTCTCAGTGTTAGTCATTGTCATAACAACATCATCAATATCACCTAGTCATTCACATCATTGTTCATTGTGAACCAGAACTAATGCAAGTAGGTAGCATAGGGGACACATCCGTCATGGTTATCATCATCATAACATCAATGGAAACATACATATCCATCAAAGCTATCAGCATCGTAACATAAATAGAAAACATATCTATCCATCAAAGCTATCATCATCATGATATCAATAGAGAGCATATGTATCATTTATTGCTATCACCATCATAAATTCAATAGAGACCAAACATAACCATTTATGCTACAATTATCATAATATCAATAGAGAACATGCATAACTATTAATTCTCCGATCATCATAATACCAATAGATAACATACATAACCATTAGTGTTATCTTCATCATAATATCAATGGAGAACATACATAAACATCACAACCACCAATAATAAATTCATGTGTCTGGATCCTCAACCTGAGGTCCTCAAATAATAAATTGTGGGCCTTAGGGCTAAATAAATGTTAATTCCATATCGTTGTCAGTCAACTAGAGCAGGGCACTACATACACCCCCTCTAATACACTTCGTCTCGAAGTCCTTGGAATAGGTAAGGAAAATGGTGACGCATATCCTCAACGTCCTCCCAAGTAGCTGAAATGGGACTATAGTTGTCTCACTGGACCTTAACCTGGTCCACTAACTGTCGTCTAAGCTGTAAGTTTTGCTGGTCCAGTGTGCGAACTAGTTCGGCCATTACTGTTCCCTCATCCGAAACCTGCAAACAACCAAAGTCAATAACATGCGAAGGATCTGAAATATAATGACACAAAACAGAAATACGAAACACATCATACATACGCACTAAAGATGGAGGTAAGGAAAGCCTATATGCCACCGACCCTTTCCTTTCTAAGATTTCAAAAGGTCCCACAAACCATGGAGACAATTTTTCTCCCTTTCCAAATCTTATAGAGATTTTATGGGGCCTTACTCTGAGGAACACCCTATCTCCCACTTCATAACTTCGGTCTACCCGATGAGCATCAACATAGCTCTTTTGTTGATCTTGTGCTTCCTTTAGCCTCCCCCTAATCATAGTCATTTGTTCTTCCATCTCTTGTACCATTTCTGGTCATATTAATACTCCATCCTCTAGTCAGTCCCAACTGAGAGGTGTTCTGCAAGGTCTTCCGTATAAGAACTCAAATGGCACCATCTTGATGGAATTATGACAACTATTATTATAAGCAAATTCCATGAGCGGTAAAAACTCCTCCCATATCTTTTGTTGGTCCATCACATATATCTGAAGCATGTCTTCGAGGATTTGATTAGTTCTTTCTATCTTCCCATCTATTTCAGAGTGATAAGCAGTGTTGAAGTTCAACTGGGTTCCCAAAGCTTCTTGGAAACTGGTCCAAAACCTTCCTGTAAACACTGCTCCCCTATCAGATATGATCTTCCTAGGCACTCCATGCAATCTCATAATCTCATCAATAGAAACTCTAGCTATTTCTGGTGCCTTATATGTAGTCTTAAATGGTATGAAATGGGCGCTCTTGGTCAATGTGCCCACCACTACAAATATGGAATCATGTCTTTTTGAGGTCATTGGTAGTCCCACAATGAAGTCCATTGATATAACTTCCCACTTAGATTTTGGTATCTCATGGGGTTGCAATAACCTTGTGGGACGTCTGTGTTCAACTTAGTTGACACTCTAAGCATCTTTCTACCAAGTTCACGATGTCCTTCTTCATCCCTTTCCAAAACAAGAGTGGTTTCAGGTCCGCATTTATCTTCTTAACACCAGGGTGTGCCATGTATACTACAAAATGTGCTTCATTCAAGATTAACTTGCGTATATATTCATTCGGTGGTACATATATACTTCCCCGAAATCATAGTAGCCCATCATTATCAAGGGGGTATTCTTCATATTTTGGGACCCTCATTTCAGCCTCACTCAAACTTTTGCTAACCCCCTAATACCAGGTGTCTTTAAATTGTAAATCAAGCAGTTTCTCTGTCAAATTTGTCTCTAAGGGAATCACTGAAAATATATGAGGCCTCCTACTTAAAGCATCAACCACCCTATTTATTGTTCCTTTTATGTAAGTGATATCAAAATCATATTCACTAATTAGCTAAGACCATCATCTTTGTCTTGCATTTAAGTGGTCTTGAGTGAATATGTGTTGTAGCCCACAATGGTTAGTCCTAAGATCAAACTTCCTTCCAAGAAGGTAGTGTCTCCAAACCTTTAGTGCATAAACAATTGTTGCCATTTCTAGATCATTGTTTGCGTAGTTTTCTTCGTGGTTTCTAAGTTTCCTTGATGCATAAGCTATTACTCTTCCTTCTTGCATCAACACACAACCCGACCCTTCCTTGGAGGCATCAGTGCAAACCAAAAATTCTTGTTCCACATCCGGCACCTTCAAAATTAGTGTTGTCATTAATGACACCTTTAACCTTTGGAATGCCTCTTCACATTTTTCAGTCCACGTGAATTTCTTGTTCTTTCTTTGGAGCTCAGTAATGGGGCTTGCTATCTTTGAAACTGCTTCGACAAATCTTCGATAATACCCTGCCATGCCCATGAAACTTTGTATTTCATGAACATTGGTTGGTGTCGGTCATTCCATGATGGCCTCAAACTTTACCGGGTCTACTACGATACCCTCCGCAGAGATAATGTTCCCAAGATAATGAATCTTGGTTTGGTAAAAGGAACACTTTTGACATTTCCTGTATAATTGGTTTTCTCTAAGACATTCTGGAACTATCCTCAAGTGTTCGTCATGCTCTTGTGGGATCTTTGAGTAGATCAAAATTTCATTGATAAAGACTTGTACAAACTTGTCTAAGTAATCTCGAAATATTTCGTTCATTAAACTCATGAAAACACCTGGGGCATTTGTCAATCCAAAGGGTAAAACTACCAATTCATATTGCCCAAATCTTGTCTTAAAGGCTGCCTTCGGGATATCTTCTTCCTTGATTCTTAATTGATACCGACCTCAGATCTATCTTTGAAAAACACAGTTTCCCCCCCTCATTTGATCAAACAAGTCATCTATCCTTAGCAGAGGGTATTGATTTTTTATCGTCACTTTGTTCAACTGGCGGTAGTCAATGCAGAGCTGCCAAGACCCATCCTTCTTAACAAAAATCACAAGGACTCCCCACAGAGATATGCTAGGTCATATGAACCCCAAGTCCAACAGTTTCTTTAATTGGATTTGCAATTCCTTTAGCTCTAAACTAACCCTATATTTTTTTCTTCAAAAATACTAAAAATACAACCTTAAGAAAATAACGTTGGGACTCAAAAATTATCAAGCATCAAGAAATTTCACTTTATTAAACATATCATCTAATTTACGTGTTATTAACTAAAACCATAATTAATTCATACAAAAGAATATTATTACAACATAGGTATCGTTCACTAGGAGACGAGATTGGAACTTGACTTGTCGTTATTTGCCCTCCTTTGTTGTCGGTCACCTCCAAGTGAACATCAACATGCTTAATACCCACCGGTTGACCTCCCAGGCTACTTCTTGGCTACTCTCCTTCCCAGTGAACCCCCAAGCCGCAATGGGGTTGTACAATGGAGGAATGTATTAGCTAGTAGAGGAGAGCACTCATTGCCTCAAGAGTCCCCCTCTCTAAAGTCTTCTATCTCACCAAACTCACTATAGTTCGTAGTCACTACTTTGACATAGTCTCATCCATCCAAAAATAGGGTAAAAAAAATATCTTCTCCCATGGTCTGCCCCTTCTTTTATAGGAGTCCTCATAGGTGACACTTGGTATTTCATGTATAATTAATTATTTTTGATAATTCAATAGTTTGATTATTCACCCACCCATGTGTCACTCTCTCATCAAGGGTCTCCAAAATTATTCACTTAAATTTTGATTTAAAAGTGATAATTGTCCTCACCTCAACAAGATTCCTATTTCTTTTCCTAGTTGTCTCTTGATCACCCTTTTTACTCCTTAATTTGTATTCATTACTAAAGTCAATTGATAAGTCAAGATTTGATCCCCTATCTACTCCCTAATTTAACTCAAGTTATCTATACCCATGTTTCGCTCTTTCATCAAGGGTCTCCAAAATTATTTACTTCAATTTTAATTTAAAAATAATATTTTTTCTCACCTCAACAAGATTCATATTTCTTTTCCTAGTTGTCTCTTGATCCCCCTTTTTACTCCTTAATTTGTGTTCATACTAAAGTCAATTGATAAGTCAAGATTTGATCCCCTATCTACTCCCTAATTTAACTCAAGTTATCTCTTAGATGGATATTCTTATATTGGTTGTTGCCACATGGAGGTTCTCTAAATTTCTATAAAATTTAATTTATTAATATTATTTTAATTCACCATCCTCTTCTCTTAATTAGGTTTAACTATTTTAGGATTAATATTTATCCTTACATTTATGTTCCTCTTTCCCCTTTTTACCTAATTAAACTACATAATCTACCTAATATTTTCCAACATGGGAAAGGTAGAGTTTTTAAAATAAAATATTTTATTTCTTCCTATGATCCCCTTAACCCAAGTTTTATTTTTGATTTAATTACCTTGGTTCTAATCATCATTTACCTTTCAATGTGAATTTAAATGGTTTTCATATCTTGATTATATTTATTAATTTATTTATTTTTAGTGATTCCAAGGGTGCCAAGTTTGGTCATGCCCTTCAAGAACTTCCCTTGAAGTTCCAAGGGTGTCACGCCTAACAATTTATTTGTGATTCCAAGGGTGTCACACCACTTTCCCTTCAAGCATTCAGTGGCTACGAGGGGAAAGTATAGGTGCAACGATAGAGACCATTATCATCTCTTATGTTGCCTGCTATAGTGAGACTAATCGTGTTGGGGATCAAGCGATCTGCCTTGATGCGCGCCCCCCAGTAAAATCCTCATGAGCGGCCCAACTTTGGGACCTACCCTCGTGACATTGTGATCTTCAAGGTGAAGGTGTTTCAACCTTTCCATCCCAAGTCACGACGGGAATGCTAGTGGGTGAGGATAGGGACACTATCCCATCCCTCCCATGCAGTTCCATCCAATTGTACAACCCCATCACCCATGTGTGAGTCATTCGACCAAGAAACTAATCTATGCCTACAACCACTAACATATCATCAGAATATAGATAAACATATATAGCAGGTTTCAAAATTGACTTAGAATTTCAAAGATAAAATAATATAAATTTTCATCAAACCAGGTGTCCTCAACTCGTCATATGTGAATGCCTCTGGTGGTTTCCTGCCATACTCAATAATCATCAGTAATAAGGTTTCTAAGTATTAGTCATTGTCATAATAGCATCATCAACATCACCTAGTCATTCGCATCATTGTTCATTGTGAACCAAAACTAATGCAAGTAGGTAACATAGGAGACACATCCATCATGGCTATCATCATCATAACATCAACGGAAACATACATATCCATCAAAGCTATCAACATCGTGACATAAATAGAAAACATATCTATCCATCAAAGCTATCATCATCATGATATCAATAGAGAGCATACGTATCTTTTACTGCTATTATCGTCATAAATTCAATAGAGCAAACATAACCATTAATGCTACAATCATCATAATATCAATAGAGAACATGCATAACCATTAATGCTACGATAATCATAATACCAAGAGATAATATGCATAACCATTAATGTTATCTTCATCATAAATGGAGAACATACATAAACATCACAACCACTAATAATAGAGTCATGTGTCTGGATCCTCAACCTGAGGTCCTCAAAGAATAAAGTGTGGGCCTTAGGGCTAAATAAATGTTAATGTCATATCACTTTCAGTCAACTTAAACAGGGCGCTACATCAACTAACATTGACAAAACAAATTCTCACATGTAAATGCAAACTTCAAAGATCACACAAAATACAAATTTAAATCTACAGTTTTCAATTTTTAAATATTAAACACAAAATACAAATTCAAATAGAAGAACACATAATAGATAATTCCAAAACAGGAAACACACATCAAACAATTTGGGTTCAATACAAAAATAAACACTCGAACATAAATATACAACATCAAATAAGAAAACATACAATATACAAAGTAAAACCTATATTTTATACACATTCAAATTTAAGCTATAAAATTAATTACAATTGATCACAATTCAGTACAACATACACACTACTACAATTTCAAGTCACTTACAGTACAAATTATTCATAAATAAACTTGCATACAACCACTCTTACACACACACACACACATATGCAATTTCAAATAAAGAAACATACAAAATACAAGTTTAGATAAACAAATACGCAATATACAAATTCAACTAAACACACAATATACAATTTCAAATAACTAATTGCACTTCATAGAGTTTGAAGGCAACAAAATAAAACACTCGAATATGCTTATGCAACTTTCTAAAAAGTGAACAGACAATATACAAATTAAAATCTACATTATACACGCACATTCAAATTCAGAATTCAATACAAGAAACACATGATTAAAATTTCAAATTACATACAAATATTCATAAATAAATGTTCATTCAACCATTCATATATATATATATATATATAAGTCATCTGCATAAACAAGCCTACAATATAACATATAAATATAAGAAAAAAAGTACACATATTAAATAAAATATGAGATAAGATGAGAGTTATTTTAATGATACAATTAATTTTATTTTTAAAACGCACGATAGGTTTCTCTACCCCCACCCACTGTGTGAAAAAATATATAACTAAGAGAGAAAAATTTCATTCTATCTGGCTTTAACTATCTCCTAGAAAAACTTGTACAATGGTAGAGGGCTGCTGTTTCAAATCTACGCGGACTAGCTAATACCAGAGGAAGATAAATGAGTAGGAATGGTAATGGGGGGCGTTGAATCCACAAAGAAGGCGAAGGTTGTAATGTAATTGATTCCAGGTAATTGAAGCTAAATAGGGTTATACATATAACTGAGAATTCCTAATTGAAGTGAAAGCGCTGAGCTGGATTTGATTACTATTAATTTAAAATTCGAATAAACCAGTGACAATAAGAAAGAATAAATCACAAAGCATTTGCCTTAAATCCATGGTAGATGCACACGACACAAGGGTAATAGAAATTATTGAAGAGGAAACAAAGGCTTAAATCCATGGTTGATGCACATGGCACAAGGGAAATAGAAATTACTGAGGAGGAAATAGAGCCTTAAATCCATGGTTGATGCACAAGGGTAATAGAAATTATTGTGGAGGAAACAAAGGCTCAAATCCATGGCTGATGCACACGGCACAAGGCTAAAATTATTGAGGAGGAAACAAAGCCTTAAATCCATGACCGATGCACATGGAACAACACATAACACGTTATAGAAAAAAACCTCCAATACACAGTGAGTTATACCGAGAGGAAAAAAAAAAACCACCAAACCACAGGTTGAACGAACAAGGAACAAAATACACAAGAAGTTATATAGAAAAACCATGGGTTAAACCAATTAAAAAGAGGTTATACAGGAAAACCACAAACTAAACTAATACACAATAGATTAAACCCAAATACAAAGTTATCAAAAGTCATTCAAAAACCCAGTCGTTCTTGAATTCGCAAGGGATAAATTCGGGCAATGAAGGAAAAATTAAATCTAGTAGAATTATTGAGGAGGAAGCAGAGCCTTAAATTCAATATAAAAATGGATAAAGAACCATGTTTAAACTAATTAAGAGGAGAGATACAGATACAAGGCCATCTCTACATACCTGGAATTGGGATTCAATTTCATTTCTTCCGCGAGGTAGGCTTTGAACAACAGCAATGTCAACCACATCTTTCCTTCCTTCATTCATTTCCCTGCAATGTCAGCCATTCATTCATTCCAATAGTTTACAATGCACCAAAAAATTTACAAGGTAATGAAATGGAATTAGTTCAGCACAATAGAGTAGAGATGATCAAAAATACTGAAATTAAATAGAATTTGCTTCATACCATTTCCGAGAGATAATTGATCTCTGTAAGCCCAAAAATGAACAGAGATAATTAGAATTAATAATGAAATAGAATTAGAATTAGTTCAATAGAGTAGAGATGAACAGAAATATTGAAATTAAAGGGACTTTGATTCATACCATTTCTGAGAGATAATTAATGAGCCCAAAAAAATGTTAAACAACTCAACTGCCCAATCCCACACAGATATGACATGATCAACCGACTCAAAATTGACCTAGACACAGACAGACCCAAACTCAAAGCATACCATACTGGATATGGACAAAGGAGGAGTAAAATTATTGACAAATGGTAAGACTCAATATATATATATAGCAATTCCCCAACTCCCTTCAATGACTATGGAGTTTTTCTGCATCTACTTGCTCAATCCCTGCTCTCTCTTCCATTCTATTGAGAGTTCAAGCTTTCTTTCTAAATTTTAATTCTTGCACTTTTCTCTTTTTGCCGAAAACGATGGGTTGATGCTTTCGCTTCTTCTTTTTTAAATTTCAATTCTTGCACTTTCTATTTTTTAAAATGATGGGTTGATGCTTTTTTCATCCAAGTTCACCTGCTCTTTTTTTGTTGTTTGTTTTTTCTCTTTTAATTAATGCTTTTCCTAAGGGAAACCTCAAACACACATCAAACACACATCTTGCCAATAGGGAAGTCTATATATTTTTTTTATAATTAATTATTATTTAGTATTTATATTTCTCTACTATCACTTCTTTTTTATTTTTATAGTTAGCCCAATGAGAAACATTTTCTTTTTTTGATTAATTTATGCACACTACAAAAGTCTTGAACACATTTTTAGTAGGCAAGATTTCAATGCTTTTCCTCTTTTGCATGGCTACTATTCTCAATGTCTCAATTTGATATGGATTTTTGAAATTTATGTTTTTTTTTCTACCCACTTTTTTATTCAATTATATGTGCTTAATAGTTTTCTTGGAGTATGTATTTCACCATCAACCTTGCAAGTGCTTAAATTAAAATCATATTGAATTGGCTTGATTGCATGTTACTATTTAATATTCATGCAAACTATTGTGATACTCAATGTTCATTGTAGACGTTGATGCCAAGGAATTGAGCTATGTTGGTTATAAGAAGATTGTTGGTGTCTGTATATATTGTGGATCTAGATCCGGTTTTGGTAATGGCAAGTCATGTGTATGCGTGACCATGTTGGATGGTGGTCAATGTCTTGTTTGATAGTATTTTCCTATTTTTTTGGGGGGTTCATTAATTCAAAATGCTATTTGGAGTATCTAATTTTGAACAAAAATGAACAACTAACCTACATTATTAGCCTAATGCAACATCTTTCAATAATTAATTATTTCGCTTATAATTTATAAAAAGTCATAGTAACAAATATCATTGCATAAAATGCTATTAGGTTGGTACTCTACAAGATTGAGGCATGATAGATTACAAAAAATTCCAAACCTTTTACTATGTAGATAAAGTATAATGCTTAGTAATTTCACACAACTTGCTAGATAGTGTTATAACTTGGTTCAACTTTTATCTCTGATCGTTGATTACTTGTAACAAAAATTTCTATGTCATGACTACATATATCCCTTACATGGCATAACTTGGAATCATGCTTTTGGAATGTTGTCATGTTGTCATCTTCAAAAGTTAATGTGTTGCGGTGAAACAAAATGATAAAATGTTCTTTCGTTTGGTCTCATCTCAACAAGAGTTGCATACATGGTATGTCTTTTGTGTTTATTTTTTTAATTATTTCACCATCAAATTTGACACTGAGTTGAAGAGAACCTATTCTAATTTGTCACAACTACTTCTACTTACAAGGTATGGTAATCATATATATCTTTTTGTGTTGTCTATACAAGTAGTTCTTAGCATCTTTAGATGCATCCTCTATTTTCTTCTTTTAGGTTCTTTTTTTATTTTTGAGTGGTTTTCCTTAGCACTCTATACTCTTTTTTGGAAACAAGAACAAAATATTTTTTCTCTGAAAATAGAAGAAATGATTACATGTTTAGCCCTCCAATTATGCCCAGTGGGTAATTCAAAACAAGGCAAAACTAATAAAAGCAAAACCCCTTAGTATGTCTTACCTGATGGTACTTATTTTAATTTTTAGTTGTTTGAAATAACCGAAAGAGTAGGAATTTTGGTTAAAATATCCATAAATTAGTTTTCATGAAAATTTTGCAATGCATGAAATGGTTACATATTTAGCACTTTGGTTATGCATGATACATATTTCGATTTTAATTGTGTATGAAATAGCCCGAAGGAGTTGAGTTTTTAGTAAACTATCCTTGAATTAGTTTCCATGAACATAATATATTTTGGAACTTTGTATATTGTCACGCCTTTTTCGCGATTTACCTTCAAACTTGGTATTGGAAGTGAAGTTTATTTGTAGTTCTAGGAATAGAGAAGGAAAATTTATCTTACTTCTCTGAATTTCTTTATTGCAACAGTTGCTTGACTTTATCATATCATTTCTTTTGTTTTGGTTAGGTTTGTTTTGTATCATTCGTTTCTAATGAAAATATTTGTGAAGACATTTTCTGGAAAGAGTAAGGGAATTATAAAATAGAAACACTAAAACACTAAAAATGACAGTTATAGAAGCATTGACAATGTGAAATTCAGAGTCAACATTAAAACATGTTGGAAAGAAAGTGAAAGATGGAAGAGACTCAAACGACTAAATAACAAAATCATTCTAGGCCTCATTTTCTACCTCATATTAGAGGTGGGATACAAAGCTTTATTGATACTTTGAGTAGAAAACCCATTATTTTGAGGTGGAGAGCTCAAACACCATTGACAATATCAAGGAAAATATTTATACATCTTCACCTGGAGATGTTTAATCTTTCTAGCAGGAAACTAGAGGATGGTTGTTGCTTAGGTGATTATAACATCTAAAATGAATCAACTCTTCACTTGGTTTTGTGTTTGAGAGATAAAATGCATATCATGGTCAAAACTATAATTAGGAAGACAATTACTCTTGAGGTTGAGAGGTTAGGTACTATTAACAAATTTGAGGCCAAAATTCAAGACAAGGACAAATTTTCTTGAGATCATCAAAGATTGATCTTTGTTGGAACATAGTGAGAAGATGATAGGATTGTGGTCAGTTATAATATTTTGAGCAATCTATACTAGTTATTTTCCTTCATCTTCCAGGGGGAAACGGGGGGGAAAATATGTTGGCAACACTGGATATCGCCAACATACATCGGATCTCCCCAATATAAGGTCCCATCTAGACCTTACACCGTTTGGTGTAAGAGTCCCATCCAGAATACCACTTGACTATCGTTTACTTAAATATACGTCTTGGCTTTAGGTATTTGCACGAGAGAGAAGTGAAAATGTCCTTTTGAATGAGAAAGCTAGTGCACCTTTTGAATTTTCGATTACAGATGCATCCGAGTTCTCTTACTGTGAAGGGAAAAATGAAGTGAGCCTCTAAAAGAGAAGTAATAGTACTACCCTAATGCAGACGCATGTAAAAGAGTAAGGCTTGTATGACATCAAGCGAAATAGTTCACAAGGATGTGATGATCATTATAAACATCACAACACATTTCCAACAAGAAGCACCGAGGTCACCGATATAGTTCAATTACTCTAGTGCTAATGAAAGCAAAGATGAATCATGAACATTCAAAGAATAGTCTTAAAAAAATTCACAATCCATGTGTGTAAAGATGCTAGCCTGGAATGCTTCAATATTAAGAAAAAGTCCCAAGATAGGTAAATACAATGAACACCACTAGCTCCAATAGTGGAGCATTGGAGCCATTACTTTCTCCCCAAAAGTGCTAACTCTATCTCTCTAATGCCTTGTGCGAGAAGCCCAGTTTAAAAGTCCTTTACACGAGAAATGAGGATCTATTTATAACTTGAGGAATGACCTTTCACATCCTCATGACTCTTGACTTTCTAACTTCTAGTGACCTTTGGATTTCTACAACCTTTGGAATTCCATATGACTTTTGGACCATTTGGAATTACATATGAATTTTGGTATTACATATATTTTTGAATTCCATGACTCTTGGACTTCCAATTATTTGTCCTTAGAATGATTACAATAGTACATCATGGCTTCCACATCATCATGTGATGAGACTTGATATGTCACTATCTTTGATGACACAAACTAATAGTGACGGATGACATGGACTTTCTTTAGTTGTGACATGGCTACCAACTATATATATATTCTTCATGTGGCTTCAATCCTTGATGTCCTCTACCCTCTAAAGGGTCTCCGATCAAATGGAATTTTTGGCGTGCTTTAATCATCAGGATTCAAGTGTGTTCTTGATTCTTTCCGATCTTCCTTTATTTATTCTCCTTTCCCAATATTCCTCATGTGTTCTTGCCATGATGTTTCTAGAATACCTGTATCTACAAATCACTCATGACGAGCAACCATAAGCCTGAAAATCTCCTATTCTACCACATTTCAAGCATATTTTATGTTAATGCCTTTCGGGAGTGCTCAAGAGGGACATAAGGGGCTTCAGGGAACATGGGCACACTTTGAAAGGTTGAAGGGTTGAAGAGGGGAGGATTTAGGGATTCGACATGTGCTAATTCACTCAAGATATGGAGAAAGTCAAGGTAGGGTGTGTGGCGCAAGTTTGAAGGACGAAGGGGAAGGCTTCAAACTTCCCAAGTGTATTGTGTGCTCAAGGGAGAGATGGAGGGAACATGGTGCACTCTTGAAGGCTGAAGGGTGAGGGCTTCAGGCCTTCGTGGTGTGCTCATGTGCTCAAGAGGCCTAGGAGGGCGTAAGGCGTACTCATGAAGGTTGAAGGCTAATGCTTCGTGCCTTCAGAGTTCGCTCATGCGCTCAAAGGGTCCAAAGAGGGCGCATGGCGCATTAGGTAAGGTTGAAGGGCGAAGCTTAAGGCTTTCAAGGTGCGCATATGCGCTTAAGGAGGTCGCACTTCTTCTATTCGAAGGAGTGCGCTCAAGGAAGACTGGGTCTTTAGGAGGGCACAATTCGGAGTAAGGAAGGGAGAAGAGCGTTAGGGAGTGAGCCTTGTGCCCTTGGAGGGTGCATTGTTCTCTTCCAAACAACGAAGGAATCCCCATCAAGGCTTCATAGTGTGCTCATGTGCTCTTGGCCTTAATGAGTTTACTTTGAGGCAAAATATTTTTCTAAGTCTAGAATATGAGGCAAGGGGTGAACAATATGAGTTTAGACATATAACCACGTGCGACACATACCAACTCATCAAGAAAACTTAGACAAACTTGAAAAATGATGACTATACATCAAAACACCACTTTATACACATTCCTTAAGTGCAACGAGTGTAGCGTGTACGACTACAACCCAAGAGTATTGTTTTACAATGACAAAGATGTTATAACCACGAAATGTACCAAAAGATGTTATGATCAATGCGATGTCACTTAAGACCATTCAAAGACACTTGAAACACACAGAATAACATGAAACGACATTTGGTGATCAAAGCGACTCTAGATTCGACGGTAATAATAGCCTCCAAAATTCAAATGTAGTGAAATTTTGGAGGGTGTTGTAGCAGCGACAACACTTGACGACTCACTGGGCGAACTTCAGCTTCTTTGTCCAGGAATAGCTTCCGGTTAAGGGTCAGACCTTCAGGAAGTATTGATTGCCTCGACCTCCCCTTTTCGACCTATTTTTACACATAACATCTCACTTTTCTCAACTTGGTTGAAGACACACAAAAGATACACCACATCACAAATGTTTAAATACAAGAAAGTGTAATGTGCACAATGATTTTATGATTTTCAGAGTATGAGTTTTCATGTTTGTTATTGCTCCACTGCCAACAGACCTAAACAGTACTCCGACGGATTCACGTCAAGAGCACAAACATTGCTTCGCTGCCAGTGGGCCTAGATAATACCCCAGTGAAGTCACTAGCTTCACCTCCCTGCGCTAGAAGCCTTTCTCTTATTTCACCCTTTATTTAGTTAGATTAATAAAATTGTGCATTGGCACTTATTTTTTCAATGAGCGGAGGAGAGATCTAGACTTATTGAGAGCAGAGAACGTTTCCCCTTCAAAGAATATTTTTTAAGACCTCTGATATTGGTTTGCTCGCTTAAGATTTTACCCTTTTCCCTTCTCTACTAGACTGGACAAGCACTAGCACACAAGAAGACTTACACCAAGTTGAGTAGTTTAGATATCAGCATAGGCATGGATATAATGGGTTCCCTCAAGGTTCTCATGTTGGACGAATCATATCTTCCATCTTGCCTTAGCTCAACCTATGGAATTTCCCCAAACAAACAAGGAGACTTAATATTAATAGGGCAATTTATACATGAAAAGGTTTGATTGAATTAATATTTTCTTATAGAATAATGTAGTGATTGATTCATGTTCATTTGTTTGAAATTTTGTATTTTAAAATGGCTAAATATGTTTGTTTTTTAATGTGTTATGATAATTTGCATTAACAATTAAAAAAAGCTCCTCTTTGCTTCGAGATTATAATCTCTACTAACACGGTCAACCACGTGAAGGAGGAAACTTACATGCCCCAAAAACTTTGCATTGTTGATATGGGCCCTTTTACATATCAACATGCAAAGATGATTTAATTATATTGATTTAATACGTTAAATGATTAATGATGTTAATGGATATTTTTTTTAAACATATTAATTTATCAACATTAATGAAAATAAATTATGATAAAATTTTACATTAATCACATTATTATTGATGTGGTAGTAATATTTATTAAAATTAGTTACTTACTATATTGATTTAATATGTTAAATGATTAATGATGTTAATGGATATTTTTTAAAACATATTAATTTATTAACATTAATTAAAATAAATTATGATAAAATTTTGCATTAATCACATTATTATTGTTATGGTAGTAATATTTATTAAAAATAGTTACTAATTATGTTTTTTTTATCTAAAATGTTTGTGTTATCAAAATATTTATGTTGTTGTTGCAATATGTTCAAATTAACTTATAACCTTTAAATGGAAAATGCAAATAATATATTATATATATTATAAATAATAGTAAGATATATATATATAATTGACAAATAATAAATAAAAAATTAATAATGATTATGAATTTTATATGGGATTGTTTAATTAAATTTATACATAAAATGGATAAAAAAAATATATCTCAAACCAAATACAATAAAAAAGAAAAAGAAAAATACAAATTTCATATATATAAAAACTTCAATATAATAAATAAACATTAAAATATTATACAATAAAAAGATAAGACTTAATTAAATCTATATAAAATACACACATTCAAGTTTATAATAAAATTCATGGCTAATACAAATCAACATAACAAACACAAGCGTTCATTTACAAAACACTTGTAAAAATCCTTAATCAATTTCAAAAACACAAAGATACAATATACAATTTCAAATGCAATGGAATATAAAATTTAAACACATACATTCACAAACATTGACAAAGCCAGCTACACATACAAACATTTCACAAAATAGATTCTCACATGTATATGCAATTTTACAACACCTAGAATAGAAATTCAAATAAGCAAATATACAATTTAAAATTTAAAATTTTCAAATATCAAACACAAAATACAAATTCAAATAGAAAAACACATAATATACTATTCCAAATAAGGAAACACACATCATACAATTTCAAGTCAATACCAAAACAAACATTCAAACATGTCATTACAACATTAAATAAGCAAACGCAAAATATACAAAGTAAAACCTACATCACAATTCAATACAACAAAAACACTATTACAATTTCAAGTCACATACAATACAAATATTCACACACACACACATATGTCCAATTTCAAATAAACACATACAAAGTGCAAGTTGAAATAAACAAATATACAATATACAAATTCAACTAAATACACAACATACAATTTCAAGTCAATAAAAGAAAACACTAAAATATGCTTATGCAACTTTAAAGAAAAGTAAACTCATAATATACAAATTAAAATCTACATTATACATGCACATTCAAATTCATAATTCAATACAACAAACTCATGATTACAATTCCAAATTACATACAGATATTCATAAATAAACATCCATACAACCATTCACGTATATATGCAATTTCAATAAAATAAACATACAAAATACAAGCTCAAATAAGCAAACAGACAATATACAATATACAATTCCCTGTCCAAATACAAAAGCAAATAATCATTGTCAAAACCAGTCATATATAAGCAATTTCAAACAAGCAAACACACAATTCAACTAAACACACAGTCAAAACCACTCACATATACATGCAATTCAACTAAACACAAATTTACACAATTTCAAATGAACAAACAAAGATGGTACAAAATTTGAATTCAAAATATCAACATAAATACATAAAACATTTTCAAAATCACAAACATATATATACAAATTCAAATAAGTAAATATGTATCCTGTTATTCAGAATTTAACCAAGTATATATAACAAGCTAAATTATATATGTGTATACATTTATCTAATTACATAAATATATAAAATAGTACAATATAAAAAGCTTTAAAAACCAATGAAAAGCAGAATATAAAAGGGCAAAAAAAACAAATCCAAAATGAAGGGCTTGTTAATTAGAGATACTTAGTGTTTTTTAATGCATTGTGGAAGATTGTATAATTTGCGTTTGTGTAAAATATTTTAAACTTTTATAAATGTAAGTGTGTTTTGGCTTAAATGCAATTGTGATAAGTGTTATAATATGAATTGATGATCATTGAATTGTAAGATGACATGCTTCAAATATAAATGTTGTAAAGTAAATGTATCTTAAAAAATGTGTTGTGATGTCTATGAGTTTAAAGAAAAATAATCAACACACAAGAATTACTACACTACTCAAAGAAGAATTGGGCTCATCCTCCTTGAGCACTTGGAAGGAGTATTTTTAACCCCTTCCATAAAAAATAACTTTATTAATAATTGTGTGCATAATTCTCTTACAATATTTGAGAAAAGAATAATATATAACTACATCAATATTTACTTTGGGCAAAACCCTTTCAGCAAAACTAGAAGGACTTGGCGAAGTCCTTTCGTATAAATAAATCTCCATGCAATACCACATAAATATTAGAAAAACTAGAAGGTAAAGTTTGTGTAAATAAATTTGCATGCAATACATAAATATTAGAAAAACTAGAAGGTGAAGTCCTTCGTGTAAATAAATCTGCATGCAATATCACATATATATTAGAAAAACTAGAAGGTGAAGTCCTTCCTATAAATAAATTTGCATGCAATACCACATAAATATTAGAAAAACTAGAAGGTGAAGTCCTTCATGTAAATAAATTTGCATGCAATACCACATAAATATTAGAAAAACTAGAAAGTGAAGTCCTTCCTCTAAATAAATATGCATGCAATACCACATAAATATTAAAGAAAAATGTATATTTTTAAAAAGATATATCAAAATTATCAAAAAATATATATTATAAAAGTTATAAGTCATTTTATATGGCAGTATTAAATATGAAGAACAAATATCAACTTCTTTTTTATGACGCAAAAAGTATATAGGATTCATTTTATATCGGCATATTAAATTAATGAAAGAAAATTATCAATTTCTTTTATATAAAATAATATCATTTATATCGCATATATAAATAATAAAATAAATTATCAATTTCCCTTTTTATATAGTAATATAATTTGGATCCATATATAATAAGACAAACAAATTATTGTTCCTTCTCTACTTTTAATATATGTATATGGAAAACAATTATTTACGAGTCATTTCTAGAAACAATTCTGCAATAATATACACACAATAAATAAACAAATACTGTTATTAATGAAATAATCCAAAAAATAATAAACCTAATTTAAATAAAAATGCATATTATAAATTACCATCATATATAGTAATTAATGAAATAATTAATTTGATTTTTAAAATGTATGAGAGATTTTATAAAACAACAGATACGAAGGCCATTTCAATTTATGTGACTTAAACTATCTCTGGGAAAAAACAGTAGGAATGGGGGAGGGATTAGCTAATACTTTGATGGAGGCGTTGAATCCCCAAAGAAAGCAAAGGTTGTAATGTAATTGATTTGGGGAGATTGAAAGTAAAGAGGACGGGCTGTACATATATAACTAATTGAGAATTCCTAATTGACGCGAAAGCGCTGAGCTAAGCTGATTGGATTACTATTAATAAAAAAGTTGAATAAACCAGTGATGATAAGAAAGAGTAACTCACAAAACAGAGCTAAATGTATGTATTATATATATATGAAAGTTTAATAAACCTGTCAAAAGAAAGGGTGGGTAACCGCAAGATGATAGGAGCGAGAAGTTGGTTCCATTAATGAATGAGTTTGAGCAGCCAATAAATTCATTGGTGGGTTTAACTGACATGTTTTTTAACCCTGGATTAAAGTAATGGACACATAACACAATCCAGAGAGACATGCGTATACAGGTAGTTAAGCTAAATCTGAATCTAGAGAGAGACATGTGTACACAGGTAGTTAAGCTAAATCTGAATCCAAAGACATGCGTACACAGGTGGATAGAAATGGTATGGTTAAAATTATGGAGGAGGAAAGAGCACAAGGGTACCATCCCTGATGCACTCGGCACAAGGGTACAATTATTGAGGAAACAAAGCCTTAAATCCATGGCAGATGCACATGGCACAACAGGTTATGGTAAAAAAACCTCAGGGTAAACCAATACGCAACTAACGAGTTATACCAAAAGGGAAAAAAACAACCACCAAATCACAGGTTAAAGGAACGAAACAACCATGTGTTAAACTAATAAAGAAAAAGAGGTGTTATATGGGAAAATTACAAATTAATCAAACCCAAATAATACAGAGCCAGTGATGCTTGAATTCCTAGGGGATAATACAGAGCCAATGATAGTTTGAATTCCTAGGGGATACGATAAATTGGTCAAGGTAGAGCCAGAGACATGAGTACCAATGAAGTAAAAATAGGAATTGTTGAGGAGGAAGAAGAGCTTTAAATTCAATATAAAAATGGGTAAAGCATTATGTTTAAACTAATCAAGAAGAGAGATATAGATACAGATACCTGAAATTGGATTCGATTTCATTTCTTCTACTAAATAAGCTAGGCTTTGAACAACAACCACCTCTTTTCTACTTTCATTCATTTCCATGCAACATCACCCTTTCATTCATCCCAATGATTTAGAATGCACCCAACAACAAAAATATAAGGTTATGAAGTGGAATTAGTTTCAACAAAAATACAAGGTTATGAAATGGAATTAGTTCTCGCACCAGAGGAGAGATGAACATAATAAACATTGAGATTAATTTGATCCATACCATTTGTGAGAGATAATTGATCTCTATCACCCAAAAAAAACTGCTAAACAACAACTCCTCCTCCTCTGACATGATTGACTGTCCCAGATTGGACCCTGAAATTCATTTGATCTGAGAGATAATTGATCTCTATCAGCCCAAAAAATTGTAAACAACTCAATTCCCCTCCTCCTCCTCAGAAATGACTGATTGTCCCAAACTAGACCTGAAATTAATTTGATCTGAGAGATAATTGATCTCTATCAGCGCAAAAAATGGTTAAACCACTCAAACCTCCTCCTCCTCCTTAGACAAAATGGTTAAACAACTCAAACCTCCTCCCCCTTAGACATGATTGACTGTCCTAGATAGGACCTTGAAATTAATTTGATCTGAGAGATAATTGATCTCTATCAGCCGAAAAAACTGTCAAACAACTCAAATTTTCTCTTCCTCCTCTTCCTCCTCCTCCTCAGACATGATTAACTGTCCCAAACTGTACCTTGAAATTAATTTGATATGAGAGATAATTAATCTCTATTAGCCCAAAAAATTGTTAAACAAATCAATCCTCCTCCTCCTCCTCCTCCTCCTCCTCCAACATGATTGATTGTACCAGACTGGACCCTGAAATTAATTTGATCTGAGAAATAATTGATCTCTATCAGCCCAAAAAACAACTCCTCCTCTCCTCCTCCTCCATAATTGACTACCCCAAACTGGACCTTGAAATTAATTTGATCTGAGAGATGATTGATCTCTATCGACCCAAAAAAATGTTAGACAACTCAACTCAAATCTCCTCTCCTCCTCCCACCACATACATGACATGATTGACTGTCCCTGACTAGACCCTAACACAAACTCGACCTAGGCATCGACACAGACACAGACATACTCAAAACTCAAACCACACTGACACAAAAGCATACCAGACTATATGTGGACAAAGAAGGAAGGAGATGCTGCTGGAAAAATGATAAAGACTTAATATAGGGATTCCCCAACTCCCTAGCTTCAACGGCTACAAGAATGTTTTACGGCCTCTACTTCCTCTAGAATTGAGAGTTCATATTTTTTTTAATTTTTTTTTGTCTTTTTTAAACTTCAATTCACGCGCTTTTCTCTTTATTGGAAAAGATGGGTTGATGTTTTTGGCTTTTTTTTAATTTCTATTTTGTGCTTTCTATTTGATGGCCAGGTAAATGCTATTTATTTCCAGCTTGATGTTTTTTTCCTTGAGGCTGATTGCTTTTGTCTGCCAGGTTCATGCTCTTTGTTTTCCTCGCACGTTGGGTTGGACGCCTTTTTTGTTTTTTTCTCTTTCAATTAATGTTTTTTCTGAAGGGAAATCTCAAACTCACATCGTGCCAATCAGGGATTTAATTTGACAAGTAAATTGTCCGTCACGGTGTGATTTTCCGTCAAATGTAGCGAAATTTTTTTCATAATCTTAATATATTTTGCTAAAATGAATTGAACAGGTGCTAGACTTGTTTAAACCATCAAATTTGAAGGGTGATTTTGATTTGAAATTCCTACCTTGGTGCCAATGTGGCTTCCATTCATGTTTTGTTTTTATTTATTTATTTTCTACACTAATATCTATTATATGATTTGCAGTTTTACAATTTATGTTCATTTATTTTCATTTTATATTTTATTTTTTTGGATGTTTGAAGCGGGTTGTTAAAGCTTTAGGATGGAGGTTTGAGATATATTATGTTATTTATTTTATTTATTTAATTAGTTTTATATGAAATTTTATGAATATTAATATTATTTTATTTAAAATGCAAGTAATATGTATGTAAGGTAAAGTATCTGACAATTTGACAGGAAACGAATGTCTTAATAAGTTATTAAAAGGGCAGTGGTTACCCAATATAGGAAAGTGTAGCCATCATAAATGAAATGGCTTAGCAATAAAAAAAAAAAAAAAAAAAAAAAAAAAAAAACTTCAAAATGAACATCAACACTTACCTCATTGATATATTTCACATACGCCAAGTCAAAAAAAAAAAAAAAAAAAAAAAAAAAATCATGAACATCTCAAAACTCATAATTGATTTGTGCCTTTCATAAACTTTTTCTATTTATTATTGGAGTAGGATTCTTGTCCATTTTACTTATCTAGGATAGAAACTTATTAAGTGCTTTTAGATATGTAACTGAATATTGTTTATCAATGCTAATGTAGTTGGATTTGAGATTTAATCACATATGAGGCACTTGGGTGGATGGGATTTTTTTTAACCAATTTTTGTCAACTGCAAGTCAAATATATATTTCTATGAATTATTATTTAATATTTACATTTCTAAACCAATTTGTGTCAAATACAAGTCAGATATATATTTCTATGAATTATTATTTAGTATTTACATTTCTCAACTATCACTACTTTTCCATTTTTATAGTTAGCCCAGTGAAAAACATTTTTGTGCTTAATTTCCTAACAAGATGTGCACATTGTACAACACTTAACATTTTTTTTAGAATGTGAGCTTTCCCTCTTTTGCATGGCTACTATTCTCAATGTCCCAATTTGATATGGCTTCTTGAAACTTATGATTTTTTTTCCTGCCCACATTTTGATTTGATCTTAGGTATGTGCTTAATAGTTTTCTCAAAGTATGCATTTCACCATGAACATTACATGTGCTTAAATTAAAACTATTGTGGTACTCAATGCTCATTGTAGACGTTGATGTTAAGGAAATGATCTCAATTGGTTATAGGAAGAATGTTGGTTTAGGTATGTTTTGGTAATCAGTGAAGATGTATTGTTTGTTAGTATTTTCCTCATTTTTGGGGGATTCATTTATTCCAAATGCTAGTTGTTTGAATTAAAATGAACAACTAAGCTACATTATCAGCTTGAAGCAACATCTTTCAATAATTAACGATTTCCCTTATAATTTATAAAAAGCCATGGTAACAAATATCCTTCCATACAATGCTATTAGGTTGATACTCTGCAAGATTGAGGCATGATATATTGCAAATAGTTTCAAACATTATACTATGTAGATAAAGTACAATGTTTGGTAATTTCACACAATTTGCTACATAGTGTTATAAGTTAGTTCAACTTTTATCTTTGATCGTTGATTACCCATAACAAAAATTTCTATGCCATGACTACATATTTCCTTTACATGGCATAACTTGGAATTTTGTTATGTTTTCATCTTCAATAGTTCAGTGTTGCATTGAAGCCTTATGATCAAATGAGTTAATGTGTTGCATTGAAGCATTATGATAAAATGAGTTAATGTGTTGCATTTAAGCATCATGATAAAATATTCTTCCTTGTTGTCTCAACAAGAGTTGCATACTTGGTATATCCTTTGAGTTTTATTTCTTTTAATCATTTCACCTTCCAATTTGACATTGAGTTGAAGAGAATCTATTCTAGTTTCTCACAATTACTTTTACTTACAAGGTATGGTAATCATACATATCTTTTTGTGGTATCTTCACAATTAGTTGTTAGCATCTTTATATGCATCCTTTCTTTTCTTCTTTTAGGTTATTTTTTATTATTGAGTGGTTTTTCTGAGTAGTATATGCCCTTTTTTCAAAACAAGAACAAAATATTTTGTTCTCTGAAAAATAGAAGAAATGATATTTCATGCTTTGCCCTTCATCTATGCCTGATGGGAAATTCAAAACAAGGCAAAACCAACCAAAAAATCGACCTTAGTATGTCTTACCTTATGGTACTTATTTTAATTTTTAGTTGTTTGAAATAGCCACAAAACTAATAAAAAACCACCTTAGCATGTCTTACCTTATGGTACTTATTTTAATTTTTAGTTGTTTGAAATAGCCCAAAGAGTAGGAATTTTCAGTAAAATATCATTAACTTAGTTTTCATGAAAATTTCGCAATACTAGAAACAGTGACATATTCAGCACTTTGGCTATGCATGAGGGAAAATTCAAAACTAAGAAAAACATATATCTTGGTATGCCTTACTCGATGGTACCAATTTTAATTTTCATTGTGTTTGAAACAACCCCGAGGAGTACTAGATTTTAGTAAAATATCCTTGAGTTAGTTTCCGCAAACTTAATATCTTTTGGAACTTTGTAGATTGTCACACCTTTTTTATTGGATTTACCTTCAAACCCGGTATTTGAAATGAAGTTTATTTACAGTTCTAGGGATAGAGAAGGAAAAGGTACCTCTTACTTTTATGAATTTCTTTATTGCAATTATTTTTTGACTATATCATACATCTTTTTGTTGTTGTTGAGGTCAGGTTTGTTTTGTATCATTAGTTGCTAATGAGCAGATATTTGTGAAGACATTTTCTAGAAAGAGTTAGGGAATTAATTTATTCACTGGAAATACTATAACTCTAAATGTAGAGAGTTATAACATTATTGATGATGTGAAAGTCAAGATTCAACAATAAAATGAGTTAGGGAATAAATTAATTCACAACAAATGCTATAACTCTAAATGTAGAGAGTTATAACATTATTGATGGTGTAAAAGTCAAGATTCAACAATAAAATTTGTTAGAAAGCAATTGCAGGGTGGATGGGCTTTAATTGATTAAATATACAAAACCATTGTACACCTTATTTTCTAACTCAACTTAGAGGTGGGATACAAATCTTTATTGAGATTTGGAGTAGCAAAACCATTATTTTGAGTTGGAGAGCTCATACACCATTGATAGTGTTAGCGAAAATATTTGACACGAGGGCACATATCTTTCCTAGTGATGTTTAATCTTTCTAGCAAGCAAGTAGAGTATGGTTTTTGCTTAGGTTATTGTAACATCTAAAATGAATCAACTCTTCGCTTGGTTTTGTGTCTGAGAGATAAAATCCATATCATGGTCAAAACTACAAGTAGGAAGACAATTACTCTTGAGGTTGAGAGGTTAGATACCATTAACAAAGTTGAGGCCATATTTCAATACAAGGAAACATTTTCTTGAGATTGTGAAACATTTATATTTGTTAGAAAGCAATGAGAAGATGGTAACATTGTGGCTAATTATAACATTTATAAGAATCTATACTACTTCTTTTCCTTAATCTGCAAGGGGGTAAGAGGGGGAACAATATTTAATTTATTACATTCTCTTGCGAGGACATCAATCCTCTATAAGCACCAACTTACAATAATTGTTGGCTCCAACATGAACTCAACCTTCAATACATCAGAACATGGACTTCAAATCAAGCCTGAACTAGATATTCAAAGACATAACTCATCCTTGAAACTTGGCCTTGAACATCAAAGCATGTCCTCTGAAGCTCGGCCTTCAAACCACATAACTCATCCCCTTAAACTCGACTTTCGAAACGAAAGTGCTCATCCCTGAAAAACATAACTCAAACATACAAAAAATCCTCCCTAAGCACAAAGCCAAAAAGCCTTCAAAAGATGTTCCAAAACCCTTCCATAGAAAACTGCTTCAACACAGATGTGCTTCACTTCTTCTAAGTTCATGAGGTATGAACTTCAGACCTTCCCCCTGACTCTACTAAAACTAGAACCAAATTCTTGAGTCGAGTGGTTAGAGATGCTCCTTTTCACACCTATTTATGTGTGTTTGGATTTTGGGTTAGGGTTGAATTGTTCAACTGGCATAATGTATAGTGAGTATCAAAAAAATCATTTATCGTCAAATTTGAGGAGTTATAAGGAGTGCCATATACAATTGGAAAGGTCTTGGCATCAACTTTCTAACCATATATCTTATGCTTCCATTTGAGCTGGGTATTTGGATAAAATAAACCTTCAAAGATAGGGTATCTAAATGGGGCCTGATTCTACTTTGGTTGGGTCATATTGAAAAATATTTGATATCTCCTAATTCTTATGGATTTAGAGGGAGTCCCATATACCATTGGAAAATTATCATAATATCTTATTTGACTATGTAGTTTCCTCTTTCATTTGGAAAACCTTTGACATCAATAACAACCATTTTCAACACTCACAACTTCTAAGTTAAGCAAATGAAGAATCTTCTATTCTACATGTGTTGTGATTTCCAAATGAGTGAGCCAGTAATAGGTCTAGTTTTATGGTGATTGGATTGCAAATACCCATTAGATGAAATTTCAAATGTCAGTGGAACGAGATTATCCTTGTTCATGTTCCAATTTTCTCTCTTCCATTTGGTTGTTGTCATTTGATGGGGATTACGTTTGTTATAATTCTAGACCCCATTACAAGCAACTTGTCTACCATAACACTGATACCAATATTCTTCATCATGATTTGGCCTTGCTTTCCTCCATCCCAAGTTACCAAACCTTATATGCACTACAATGTTCATATCATCTAAACTCATATCGAACTCATGGAAATCCATGCTGAAGAAAGGAAAAATCCTCTGTCATATGTGCACTATAACCTAAAGTTATAATTCAGTGGAGGAAACCAACACATTAATTTGAAAACAAGAAGAAAATAAGCATGAATGGGAGAGATATTAGCCTCTAAAGGTTGGGAGAAGCAACTTGGTGATGTGAAGCATTCGATCTTAAAATGAAGCACTGGCCTAGAATGTAGGGCCTCAAAATAAAACAGTCATGTCTAGTGATTCCCAACAACATAAGGCCCACCACCCTTGTTGCTATGCTACCTCTTAATGCCATTGATCCTACTCCAAAATTGTACACCCCTTGGATTTAAGCTCATTTGTGAGCAATTCCTAGTGGTGGTGCTAAACTATTTTTCCCTCCCCTTTTTCGCTCCACACATCCTCAGCTACCACCCTTGAATGTAGCTAAACAAACTGAGTTCAGAGAATGGGAGAATGTAAAAACTATCAACTTCCAATTTGAAAATGCAATCATTGAAATCATAGTGAACTAAGTGGACTATTCAAAAATCATGAGAAATTAGTCAGTTACGACTACCTCTCATGGAAATGGTCATAGATGAATGACTTACTTAACAAATTCGAATCCAAAAAAATGAGATCTAATATAATGCACTGCAAAAACCCCTCATTACTTAAATAGCTTAATACTATGAATTAATACTTTTGAAAGACTTTGGATTCATGTAGAATGTATTTATAGGATAAAAAACAACATTATATGGATAGGTCGATAGAAATTTTATGACATAAAAAAGTTGAAACACTACCCACAATATAATTTTTCCAACTGAAACAATTTTTTTAACCATGGTAGTTTACCTTCTCTATAAATAAATTAATCTCAAGATGACATTATTGTAGATAATGTTTAGTAACATTACTTGGACAATATTTTTTACATTGAAATCAATCCACTAGACTTTGTAGGGACTAATCATTTACATAAGTCCATAAACAAGATATCATAAATTAGGTAACTCACAACGATTGTAATAGCTAAACAATCTACTTATCTAAAAGACACCATAGATTCTTGGCATACCATAATCCAATTAGAAACATGGACATGTTGAGAGGTATGTTATTTGTTGAACTTAATTAAAAAGTACAATATGTATCATTTAAATTATAAAATAAACTTTGTATGAATTTTATAGTATGTAATTGTGGTTTTCCAAAAGGAAAATCACACATGTATTCCATGTGTACAAATGGCATGTGATTAACCATCTGGGCTTACCTCCCCTCCATGTGCATATTAACATCGCGGTGGTGATAAGAACCAATACTTACTCCTTTGGCGTGACACTCCTCCTCAAGTGCTCTAAGGATAAATGCGAACCTTGTTAGATGATTTGGCTCAATTCGACAATTTGGTCAATGAGTTTGGGAGGTAAGGAGTTTGATAGCGGTCGGGTCTGTGTTTATGGTGCCTCATTAGGGCTCTGGCCTTGGGTGAGGAAGGAAAATGACACTTGTAGTAGCTTGAAGAGGTTTGACATCGGTCTCCTGGTTTTCCCTTGGGACCCTGGTATGAAGACAATCGTGGTCTGGCTCTGCTCCCTCACTTTTAGTGGAAATAAGGCCTTTTCATCACTTCGCCAGCTCTTGGCTCCTCTCCCGCTTGAGCAGACCACCACGGGTCTTTACAGGTGCGTGGTTTTTTATTTGGCATTTGGTATTTTATGCTTTGAGGTCGGGTCTCGCCTTTGGCCCGAAGGACATTTCAGTCTCTCAGCCAGCATTTGGGGATGGGGGTTCTGTTCATGTGTAGCCTTGGGGTGGTGTCTCAGAAGTATTTTACTCCCGCACCTGGGCTGGGTAAAATGGATCCCTTATCACCTTCTTGGTAGTACTATAGGGATAATGGATCATACCTGCTTGGGTCTATGGGTCTGGAGTATATTTCTTCCTATGCAAGTATTCAAAACCTTTCTCTGCAGGCTCCCCCTGTTGTGAGCTGCCACCATTCATGCACAGAAAAATGCCACGCCAGCGGGGCCACCCTCACCACAGGCGGTGGCAACACGCCCAAGCAGGGCACCCTGTACTAGGCCATCATTCATCCTCCGCTACCTCTTCTAGTAAGGAAATAAATGATGTTGAGGCTCTTTCCCCAGGATGTGGTGGTTGGAAGCTACCTCCAAGGTGGCATGATCTTTAAGGTTAGGATCCACATTTCAAGCACTCCTCATGACATGGTTTTGTGCTCTCTAAAAGAGGATCCAAACTCTAATTCTCCTCAACATGTCCTAATTCAAAAGAAACTCCTAGTGCATGTTGTGATGATCCAGACTTATGCAGGAATGCAACAAAATAAAAATATAGACACAAACATAGAGTTGAAGAAGAGATAAAACTTCATATCACTAATATCAAAGAATTGAAATATGCTTACATGCAAAATGGAAATAAACTAGCTTGGGCAATGGTAACTTATCTCTAAGAAGATATGTGGAGACTACATGCCTCTGAATTGTGTTACAATAAGGCTCGAAGACATATTTATTATTGAGAAACAATGGAAACCCTAAACATCCAAAAACCTAACCCTAGGACATGAAGCGCCAAAACTATGGGCCCCATTGGGGTAAATTGGTACATCAACTTCCACGGGCCGTAACTTTGGCATATGATCTTCGTTTGGCTATCATAATAGCTCATTTCGAAGATCTCGAAGATGAGGCCAAAAGAAAGTTGGCTAACCCATTGTGGGATATAATGGCCTCTCCGCTTTCCCTAAAAATATCGTTTAGGGCCTCAAAACGGCTCTAGAAGTTCAAGGCTCGAAAAATTGCCAAAAATAGTAGATTATACTATAATTAAGGAACCCAAAAAACTGAAAGATACAGTATTGGGGTCCAAGTGCAATAGGTGGGTGGCCACCAATATCCAAATGGATCATCAACCATGCTAAATATAGTAAACTATGGTTAACAATCATTGACCATGGTAACCATACATAACTATGGTCAATCATAGTAAACCACATTGATCACCATGGTTATACTATGGTTGATAATGTGTAATTATTGTTAAACATCACCAACTATTTTTTTACTATGGTTAATGATTGTTTGACTGCAGTTAAACATGGTTGACTATGGTTGTTTCTTGACTTTTGAAATATTGACTATGTTTGACTATGCCACCAAGTTGAATATTGTTAAATATGATGAACGTAGGGTTGACCAAATTTGATCATGGTCAATTATTTAAACATTGTCTACCAAGGTTTGACTACATTTACCTAATGTGGTTGATTGTGTACAAAAACTAATATTAATGAATAATAGTATGCAATTACATTTGAACAAAGTTGAAGAGTGTTAATTGTCAAACATATTAGACATAGTTCCACAATGGTTGAACATGGTTTGATAATGATTGACAATTAATAATCATGAAAAATTAAACCTAGTAATAATAATAAACTAAAAACTTAAACATAATAACAAACTTAAATCTAAATTTAATAATAAAACATATTATATTATACTAAAACCAAACCTATTTTTTTTATAAAACCTACCCGCTTACATATTAAAACTTTGAAAAAAAAAAAAAAAAAAAAAATATCATGAAATTAAAATAGTCTAATATAGTAAACCTTTTACTAATACAAAACCATTATTATTTACCATGATTTACATTATTTTATATCTCATATACACTAAAATTAAAACTTCATTACCATATTCCTTATAAAATAATTTCATATGTATAATATATAAAGATTGTTATAAAATAATATATATGTATATAATATATACAAACTGTCATATTATATTATATTAAAACCTGTAATTCTATATTTAAAAGTTAAAAATTGTCATTTAAAACATGTCATCAAATGAAAAGTTAAGTGTTTCAGTTATGCCTCCAAAGCTCCAACAATCATTCTAGAATATATCTACAATATATGTACATAGTAACCATTTTAGGGTGGGTTACAACTATGGCTGCAAAAGTACACAATATATATACAAGGTTTTATTAGATGACATAAACATCAAAACTATCTCATATTATATTAATACTAAAATTTAAACCTAAATAATTTTTAGGGTGTGATATAACTATGGCCTCAAAAGTTCAACTCCATTGCAAGACACATGTTTTAATAGGCATGGCTATTTAAATTGTAACACATATTTTAGAGTAAGAGGCACACATTAATATCAATGTTAATAGTAATATTTTTTTTTCTTTTTTTACAGAAACGGTTATGGGGCTTCCATTAATTGTCTGGCAAAATGCCATGAGTTCGGTTACAAAGACTCGTGTTGGTTTCTTGGAGACTCTCCAGCCAGCTGAGCATGCCACAGACCCTTTTGAGTCGCATTTTTTTACAATTTTTCACATGGCCTTTTCCTGCTATCTTCCCTAGTTTATGGATACAAACAAATTGCTTTAGCAAAAGACAGAAGAACATAGAGATTTATTTTTTAAGGGATTGGATCCCAAGAGAGATCATTATCTCTAAGAATAGATCCAGCCTCTAGTTGGGATGCTCTATT
Source organism: Pinus taeda (assembly GCA_000404065.3). NCBI lineage: Eukaryota > Viridiplantae > Streptophyta > Pinopsida > Pinales > Pinaceae > Pinus > Pinus taeda. Next base: position 13,914 of record APFE031028709.1, on the reverse strand, counting down.
TGCTTCGACATCTGCTTCCTTATTATTTGTTCTTAGAATATGGAAAAATGTCAAATTCATGTGTTTTATCATGCTTTTGATTCTTGAAATTGTCCTTGCCAATCGTAGATCTACTAGATTTGCCTTATTCACCATTGCATTTATAATGATTTGGGAATCTCCCAGCACGGTTGCTTCTGTGAAACCTGTGTCCTCAGTGTTTTGATCCCTTGGAACAGTGCCATGAATTCCGCTTGAATGCTTGTGGTGAAGCCTAGACCCCAAGCAAATGTGTGAGTGGAAGACTCTTTTGGATTTCTGATTATGCCTCCTACTATGGCCCTTCCTGGGTTTCCTTTGGCTGCTCCACCAAAGAACAGTAGAGGAAATGTTTAGTTATTCAACCAAGCTTGAAGTTCTTCTCCATTTTTCCTTATTTGCCAGTCTTTAAGGCATAGTGGAGATGTTGTGGACTTTTGAACTTTTAGATTGAGAGCTGCTCCGAACTCCATGTCGTGCTGGCTTATATTTGAGTCATCTTCTTTGTCACTGAGCCACTCATTTAGTTGTCCTTTAACTGTGTGAGCAACTACTTTATAATTTTGTTCCTTGTCCCTGAAAATCCTCCTATTCCTCTCCAACCAGGTTTGCCAACTAATAAATTTGGGCAGGGCAGTCCAAGCAGATTTGACAATCTTGTTTTTTGGGTCTAGTCCTGGATATCTATCCATCCACCCGGCAAACAAATATGGAACTGCATGGGGGAGATTGGGCATCAGTTTCTGCGTTCCAAGGAGCTCCTGCCAGATCAGGACTGTGTATTTGCAAACCAAAGAAATATGGACAGCAGATTCAGAGTTTTCTTTACATAGAACGCATCTTGAAGGGCCAAGAAATCCCCTTTTCAGCAGTCTATCCTCTGTTAGGATCTTTTGATGGCATAACAGCCAGCAGAAAGAATCGATCTTTGGGATAGTAGGAAAATTCCAGAGACCTTTCCAAGGCGCCGGATTGGGTGGGACATGGGGTCTCTCCGTGATTTTACCATATCCCTGTTGCACTGAATACCCTGACTGTTGTGTACCCCATCCTCTCGAATCTTTCATTTTTGCGTGGATAGGAGCAGTGCCATGAAGCAATTGGAGAAGCATTTTATAATCAGAGAGCCACGCAGTTGGAACGCTAGGCGTTTTCCAGCCTGCCCACCAGTCACCGTGCCAAGACGATATATCCCAAAGCGTAATTAAATTCGCCTCAGCGATCCATGCCTTCAGATCTTTTCTAAGACTCGTGTTTGCAATCGGAGGACTATTCATTATGCTATCCTCCCAGATTTTAATATGCTTGCCGTTCCCGGGAACCCAATAAGCGTTGTCTCTGATTAGTGGTCTAGCTTTAAATATGAGTTTGCTGGGGGGGGATCTGAGCTATTCTTTGGGCTGCTCCAGACAGCATAGGCGCTGCCCTCTGAAATATTTAGGCCACAACACCAACTAGACCCATCCAGGCTTTGGTGATATAATTTTCCAAATCAGTTTAGCACCCAATGCTAGGTTTTGAGCACATAAATTTTTAAAATTTAATCCTCCTTCTTGAAGTGGCCTGGTAACTATGTCCCAGTTTACTAGTGAGAATTTCTTTTCATTGTTCTTGCCTCCTTTCCAAAGGAATTTCCTGATTAATTCCTCCATGATTTTAATGACTCTCATTGGTGCCAACAGTACAGAAAATTTAAACAGAGGCAGGCTACTTAACACTGATTTTATTAACATTGTTTTCCCTGCCAAATTGAGCCAATATGACCCCCAGGCCTGCATTTTGTTTTTGAATTTTTCAATCTGTGGAGACCAGTCTTTACTTGTAGTCCTCTTGTGGAAGATTGGTAGCCCGAGGTACTTGAATGAGGTCCAGGAGGCTGATGCTACAAATTCCAGGCATCTGGCAATGGTGCTTGCAGCAGTCACTGATACATTCCACCAATATATGTGGCACTTACCCTTGTTTAGTTCGTTGCCCAATGCTTGGCAGTAATCTTCCATCACCTCTTTGAATTTCTTTGCTAATAGCTGAGAAGCAGCCCCGAGTAGAAGGGTATCATCTGCGAAGAGTGCATGATTGATGCATTTGATCCCTCTTGCTATGCCCAATCCAACTATATCTTGTTCTTGATGTTTCTTATTCAGGTGGAAACTGAGAGCAGCGGCCTACAAAACAAAAGGAGAGGCGACATGGGGCACCCCTGCCTCATCCCTCTAGTTGCTTTGAAGAAATCGGCAGCCCTGCCATTCACTAGAGGGGCGATCCATGGTTCGGAGATACAAGCTCTGATCCATTTTATGAAATTTTGTCCAAAACCTAGCTTTTGCATCACATCAAACAGAAATTTATGTCTTACGTGATCAAAAGCATTTGCTAGAACGAGTTTAATAACCATACTTTTTTCATTCCGCCAGAGGCTTGAGTGGATCGCCTCTTGGACCAAGATGAAGTTGTCTACCAACTGCCTGCCTTGAATGAAGCCGCCTTGATTCTCCGGGATGACTTAGGAAGGATTTCCTTCAATCTGTTTGCTATGACTTTGGTGATCACTTTGTATCCGATGTTGCATAGGGATATTAGGCGGAATCTATTGAAGGAGTTGGCACCTTTTTCTTTAGGAATGAGAGCCAGAAATGCTGAGTTTGTGCTGCCCCCATTTTTTTGACACTCTTGGGATTTTTGTATCATTTTCATAAGATCCTTCTCGACTATTTGCCAGCAAGTTTGAAGGAACCTGGGCGTGAAGCCATCCGGACCCGGGGCTTTGTCGGGTTCCATTGCAAACAGTGCATCTTTAACTTCGTTGACTGATATTTTACTTTCCAGAATCTGGTTCATTTTTGCAGTTATGAGTTTGGGGACATCGTCAATCAGATTGGCAGTCTTGCTGGTCCCCATATTTTAGAATACATTTTTCCAAAATGATTTGATGTTGCCTTCTTGATGCTGTCAAAATCTTTTATGATGTTGTTCTCATTTTTTATTTCTGATATATTGTTTCGGCATTTTCTAGCTTGCGCCTGTTTGTGAAAGAAGGAGGAATTGCGGTCTCCAGCTTTTATCCATAGACTCCTTGACTTGAGTCTCCAAAACTCTTCTTCTGTCAGGCAAGCTCTGTGGAGTTTGTGTTGAAGCATGTTTTCCTTATCTAACTCCTCTTTGGTAATTTCAGCAACTTCCAGAGGTAGATGATGAAGTTCCAATTCATTTTGAATTTTTTTCCTGTCCACTGCAGGGTTTGGCAATGTCTTTGCCCAATCTTTCAGCATTTTTTTTATCCTACGGAGTTTTTCCTCCCATACGAAGAAGGGGGACCCCTTGACCGGCTCTTTCCAACTCTCTCTAATCTTATGCAGGAATTCAGGCTCTTTGATCCATAGGGAGCTAAACGTGAAGGGTATAGGCCCTAAATCCTTGGAGGGAATCAGCTCTAGACTGATGGGCTTATGATCAGAAATACTGGTTTGGAGAATGCGCATTCTAGCTTCCAATCCCAAGAGAAGGAAGGAGCTTTGGACTATGAAGCGGTCCAGTCTTGCTGCTATATGTCCCGGCCCCACTCTCTTGTTTGACCAAGTGAAAGTACCAAAGACTGGTTTTATATCTAGCAGATCCCAATCATGCATGAGATCTTCTGCCCATTCTCTTGCCGGATCCCTGACTATACCACCTCCTCTCTTTTTTTATGCATGGAGTGTGAGGTTTAAATCTCCAGCTATTATGACATTTTCCAAGTTTTCTATATCTATTAGGCCTTTGATGGAGTCCCAACAGTCTTTTTTCTCACCTGCATTGTTAGGAACATACACATTGAACAGACATATATTCTCTTTTGACTCTAAATGTTGCATTTTTAAAAAGATCCAATGAGTGTTGAGAGACTCAGAGATTAGAGAAAACTTATTTGGGTTCCAGAGTGCCCCCAGCCCTCCTGATGCTCCACGGGCAGACACTGCATGCGCTCCATTTTTTTTCCAAAATTTTTTGCTTTCTTGGAGGAAATTTGATTCCTCCAGTTTAGTCTCCTGGATGAGGAGGATGTCTGGGGCTTCCAATCTTGTTAATCTGTGCATTTCTTCTTCCTTGGCTGAGGTACCCATCCCCCTACAATTCCAAGAGATTAGTTTCATCATTTATTTCTGCCTCGGGGGGCTCCCTTAGAGCCCTGAGTCTGAGTCCTTATCACCTTCGAGGTTTTGGCTAGCAGCTTCTCTAGCGTTGGCTGGCTGCCCTGAAGTTTGTCATTGTAGGTTTCTTGTTCTCTTTTCTCTTTTGCAGATTTGCGCCCTCGAGTAGATCTTCTAGGGGAAGACTGGGATTCCCCGATTTCCCCTTCTTCCTCTGATTCTTTAGACTCTTGGGTTTCTTCCTCTTCTTCTATGGCCTTTTCTTTGGGAGGCTCTGGGCTTTTGATGGAGGGGGAGGCTTTGGGGGGAGAGGTCTCCTTTGGAGCTTCTGTCTCATGCGAGTTCATGGCCTCAGATCCGAGAATTTCGAATTTATTCCCTTGACTTTCCCTAGCTGATTTTTGAGCTATGCCCTCTTGGTTGGTTTTGGCACCCCCATTTGTATTCTTCCTATGAGATTTTTTGGATCGCTTTGCCTGATTCCATCCCTCGTCCTTGCCTTTTTCTTCCACTCCTTTGGTCGGGCAGTCCCTGGCAAAGTGCCCGTAGACATGGCACTTCCGGCATTTGAATGGCAGCTGCTCATAGTCCAGTTTCTATATGTGGGTCCAGGTACCTACCACTATTTTGACAGCTTCCAGCAGTCCGACTTCCAGATCTACCTCTACACAGATTCTGGCACAGTCATACTAGTCCTTACTGTTGGCCCTGTCTATGAATTTTCCCAGGGTATTGCCGATATGCTTCAAGGAATCCCAGTTCCAGCAATGGACAGGGAGATTTGGGAGTCTCACCCACACCGGGACTGTTGTGGGCACGTCTACCACCGGATCGAAGTCTGGGGTCCATTTATTTAAGTACAGCCCTTAGGGGCCCATGAAATAGGGGCCGTTCCTGAAAATTAAATCTTTGTCTTCTTTCGCAGAGAATTCGACCAAAAAGTAGCCTCTCCCGAGGAAGTAAGAGGTTACCTTGTTTTGGATCAAAGGTGCCCAGTTCCTGGCAACCCAGTTCTCAGTCGTCTTTGGCGAGGGCCAGAGTCCTGTAAACTGGCCTACCAGTGCCCAATCTAGCAACGAGAGGGCTACTTGGATCGGTCCTTCCGGTGGGAGGGCAATCTCCGGAATATCTTCCAATCTTTTCACAAACTTTGCAGACTTTGTACATTTTCTCTTAGGCAGGGAAGCTAGGAGGGTTTTAAAGGCCTCAGCTGCCGAATATGATGGCTCCTCCATGGCGGCCACAACCAGGGCGGCCTCAGCTGAGCCAGGCCCTCGACGGACCCCCACAGGCACATGATCGATTCACTTCCACGCAGGCTCCCGAGGACGCTTCAACGGCTCCCACGCAGGCAGATCTTGAGATGCAGGCGCACGCAAATTAATAGTAATAGTAACATTAACATTAATGATAATAATAATAATATTAATATATTAACATTAATATTAATATATATTATATTGATTAATATATAATAAATCAATAAAATTATGTTGTTATTTATATTACTTGTATTAAGGCTTTAATGTAATAATATTAATAAATATTCAATAGTATTGATATTCATAAATTATGGTTTTATCTATTACTTAATAATCAAACTATTAATAGTTCATGTGGCTTAATACATTAATAAATGATTAATTACGAGCTACTATAATTTTTATTTTTTAATAAGATTGTTATTGTTTAATAAGATTGATTTATTAAAGTTAACCATTAATGATTATGTTAGCCACATTAACAATCTAAGCTAGTTAACAAAATATATTAAATTATTACATTTAATAATATTATTACATTAATAATTATTATATG
>APFE031028705.1:170778-213522 GCA_000404065.3 Pinus taeda | reverse complement strand
ATAACTAATTGAAATATATTAGAGCCTCTCCCTAAGACTGTCCCATTGTTTCTTCATTATAGAGAGACATATGCTACTATTTAGAAAGAAACTCACATATATACGTGACTGTCCTTCATGATATCTACGTACATAAAGTAGATTGTAATAGGTTAAGAGTCACAACTCCCCCTGAGCATGAAAGATCTATTAGAATATTTAACAAAATGAGAAGGCAGATACCACTCCTAGTTTATGTCTGAGATATTCAAAGGAATCATGTGGAAGTGGCTTTGTAAATATATCCGCAACTTGTTCTTTTGAAAGAGCATACTCCATTTTGGCCTTTTGTTCAAGCACATGTTATTTGAGAAAGTGATATTTGATGGGAATATGCTTGGTTTTTGAGTGCATGACAAGATTTTTCAAAATACTTATGGCACTAGTATTATCACATAGAGTAGGTATAGGTTGAGGACAATTCATTTTAATGTCTTGCAATGTTTGCATGATCTATAAAAGTTTAGTACAACAAGATGTAGAAACAACATATTCTCCCTCAACAGTATATAAAGCAATGGAGCTTTGTTTTTTGATGAACCGTGATATCAAGTGAGGTCCCAAATAAAATGCTCCTCCACTAGTACTCTTTCGGTCATTAATGTTACCTACCCAATCTGCGTCTCTGTAAGCATGAAGTGAAAAATCTACATCTTGGGGATACCATAGACAAAAGTCTTCAGTTCCTTGTAAATATTTGAATATCCTCTTGATTGCATGAACATGATTTTCTTTATGATTTTCTTGAAATCATCCAACAATCCCAACTACATGCATAATATCTAGTCTCGTGCATGGAAGGTTGAGAAAACGTCTGATCATAGATTTGTATTATGGCTGATTTACTGAAGGATAATCATCATGTGAACTAAGACTGCATCATGTTACCATTGGTGTGCATACAGGCTTGCAGTCTTCCATTCCATATTTCTTCCAAATCTACTTGAGGTACTTGGTTTGTGAGAGAAAGATATCATTCTTTGTTTGCTAAACTTGAAGACAAAGAAAGTATGTTTGTTCACCAAGTAGAGACATCTCAATTTATTGCTGCAAAATAGAAGAAAATTCTTGACTCATAGTTTTTACATTACTTCCAAATATGATTTCATCTCCATAAACAACAACTATTAAAAGTTTATCTTTATCAAATTTTATATATAGGTTGTTTTCTACTGACCCCTTTTTGAAACCCTATTTTTGAGGCTTTTTTTAATCCATACAAAGCCTTCTTAAGTTTACAAACAAGTTTTTTATACTTTCCTATAATAAATCCCTCAATTTGTTCAAGATAAACCTCTTCTTCTAGATCCCCATTTAAAAATGTAGATTTAACATTCATTTGAAATACTTTGAAGTTATGAAAACTTGAAAGTGCAAGAAACATTTTTATGGATTCAAGTCTAGCTATAGGTGCAAATTTTCCTTCAAATTCTATTCCTTTATGTTGAGTGTAGCTTTTGCAAATAAATTTTTCTTGGTTCCTAATTACTTCTCCAATTTCATTTAGTTTGTTTTTAAACACACATTTTGTCCCAGTAATATTTTTATCATGAGGTCTTGCTACTAACTCCCATGTATGGTTATTTTCCATTTGATCAAATTCTTCATCCATTTCCTTAACCCAACGTTCATCCTTCCTTTCTTGATTTACATTTTGAGGTTCAATTGTGGATAGTAAGTCTAGATAACTAGAAGTTCCAACAAGAGTTCTTATAGTTTGTACTCCATCTTCCTTTTCACCTAGAATTTGAGATTCTGGATGATTTTTCTAAACATACCTTGACGGAGTATTTTTTGATGGTTCTTTTTTTTCAATTCATTCTTCTTGTGCTTCATTAGTTCCCTCTCCTACAACCTCTTGGCTTGTTGTAGAAACAAGTTTGTCCTCTGTTGGTGCTTCTCTTTTGGTGTTGTGGATGCTTCATCAATTACAACATCAATGCATTCAACAATATTTTGAAGCCTTTTATTGTAGCATTTATATCCTTTTCTTATAGAGGAGTATCCAAGGAGAATTCCTTCATAATATCTCAATTCAAAATTTCCAAGCTTATCATCATTATTCTATGTAACATTTTCTTCCAAAAACTCTAAAATGTTTGATAATTGGAGGCTTACCAAACCATAGTTCATAAGGATTTTATCACTATTTATACGAATATGTGCCTTGTTGAGGATATTCATGGTTGTATGTGTTGCTTACCTCCAGAAGGTATGAGGCACTCCAGACTCATCAAGCATGGCATGTTCCATTTGTTGGATTTTTCTTTTCATTTTTTTTGCCACTTTGTTTTGTTGAGGAGTTTTAGCTACATAAAACTTCTTCTTAATCATCTAATATAAAATTTCCTCCTCTATTATATCTAAGACAATTGATTTTTAAATCTAACTCGTTTTCTACTAATCTTTGAATACTTTAAATCTATCAAATGCTTCATCATTATGTTTCAATAAGCCAATCTAAGACATTCTAGTAAAATCATTAATGAATAATATGAAGTATTGTTCACCTCAAGGAGACGTCTTTCTCATAGGACCACACAAGTAAATATGAATAAGTTCAAGTGCCTTATTTGAAGTACCTTCTCCAACATTAAACTAAACTTTGGTTTTCTTACCGAATTGACATGATTTGCATATGTTGTTTTCTGGAAGAGAGATGTTAGGCAAGTCACATACTACTCCCTTTCTACTTGACTTGTATAATTGGGTGAAGCTTATATGTCCCAATATTTTGTGCCAAAGTCAACTTTCTTCTAATTTGCTCAAGTAACAATGCTCTTGGCCACCTTCCAATACATAGACATTACCCAGAGTTCTTGTTCCGTTTATTATGATCTTATTTGTATCAAGATTTCGTACCACACAATTCTTTGATCTGAAAACAACTTCATTCTTTTGGTCACGCATTTGACTAACAGTGAACAAGTTACATCTTAATCCATCAACAAACAAAATATTTCCAACTCTAACCTTATCCTTTAGCAAAATAGTTCATTTCCCTTCAATAGCAGCAGGTGAACTATTTCCAAAGGTTACATTCCTTTCTTTCTTTTATTTCATTAAAGGAAATAAACTTATCTTCATCACATGTAATATGATTTGAGCATCCACTATCAATGTACCATAGATTTTCTTGATCTCATGCATACAAGGCTAAGCCACAATTTTCAGATTATATGGTTTTACTTTTCCATACCTTGGGTGTTGTTTCCTTTTGTTCATTCTGAATTGTTTGTCTCATTATGCTTCTACATTCGGTCTCTTTATGCCAAAAGTTATTGCAAAAGGAGAATTAATTTTCATCTTAGAGAGGTGAGAAAGTAGTGTAAGAGTATTTCTTCAATCTAATCTCACTCTTTTGTTTTCTTTCTTCTCTAATCATGATAGTTTTATAAGCGACACATTGAGCAACCTTATGACCAAAATTATGACAAGTGAAGCATTGACCATTGAAGTAGAAATTTCTGGGAGTATAGTACATTTTTGTATAGTTTCCCTTTTGAGTGTACTAAGGATGGTTTACCTGAGAGACATTTGATCCCTCATTCCTTTATTAAGAGATAGAATTTTGTTGACTGCTTCGCTTTACTACATTGAGATAACTTCTTGTACATGTTTCAGAAGATTTTACAGTCTTTGATGATTCTCCATTCTATATAAGACCTATTTTTATTATAAAAAAAGTGTTTTATTTTGATGATTTATTCTAGGGTATCAGATCCTTTAGCAAATATAAGGTTTATACCTTTTTTTTTTCTCAAGTTCTTAGAATTACTATTTCTAGTTATATTTTTCATTATGCCTCTCTCTTTCTAGATTTGTTTCTTCAGTGCCTCTTCTGCTAATTTAGCTTCTTCTAAACGAATTTTAAGTTGAGTTGTTTATTCAATGAGATTATCATTTTCTTCTAGTGCATCCATAAAAGTATCATCAGACTCATTAATACATTTATCTTAAAATTCCATAAGTATTTGATATTCTTGATTAGACTCACCTTCTTCACCATTCGAAAGACGATCACTATCATCGTGTGTGTAAAAACTTTTCTTGTTTTAAAACCTTCCTCTAAAAATTGTTTTTGCATAATTCTTACTTTTTCAAGGTTTTCTTTCTAAGGGAAGTTAGTAGCATAATGACCAACCCTTCCACAAGAAAGCATTTCAAAGGAAGCTTACCTCTAAATCTGCCAATTCCTACTTAGAGTTTTTGTAAGAAGTTTGCCTCTTCCTCATATGATACATAGCTTGATTCCTCAAGCTACTCCTTTTATTTTACTTTAGAAGTAGCTTTGAATGTTGCTTCTCTGATATCTAAGGGACCCCCCTTTCTCATTTCATAAGATTTTAGGATCTCATGAAGTTGTTCAACAATAAGCTTCTTCAAATCCTGCATTTATTCAATGGCAGATACTTTCAAATCATATTTTTGAGTTATATATCTTAGGACTTTCCCAACAAGCATTGAATATTTTACTTCATCACCAAGATTTCTCATTGAATTAACTATCTCATCTACCCTAAGAAAGAAACTTACAATACTTTCATCACTATGCATTATGAGAGTTTCATATTGAATTCTAAATGTTTGAAGTTTGGCACTCTTTACCTTAGTATCAACTTCATAACTTTGGATTATATCGTCCCATATAGCCATTGTATTCAACTGCATAATTTTCGCAAATTAAAATTCTTCCAAGCTTCTCAATAAAACGTTGACAACCTTTGCATTGGTCTCATATTTTTTATTTTCAGCTTCATCTGTAGGAATGGAGGATGGATATTGGTAGCCTCCTTCAACAATTGCCAAACATCAACTCCAAGTGACTTTAGATAAGCTCTTCTTCTCAATTTCTAGAAAACCAATTTGGTCCCATTAAACAATGGTGGCCTAATAGATACTACTCCCTCTTGATTGCTCATCTTGATGAACCTTCCTTGAAGCGATCACGCTTCTTCTAAAGCACATTCTCTGATACCATTTGTTAGGAAAAATACTGGGGGGAAGGGGGACTGAATTGGTATTTTAATCACTTTCAATTTCAATTTCTTATTCTGGTTATTATATGCGACTGTTGTAATGGTAACTAGTGCATGTACATGACTGTCACTATAGAAACCCTCGTATATCTAGATAACTTATCTGATCATATTTACAACATTAATCAGTGCATTATTTACTATTATTTATCAATTAAACAATAAGTGTAAGAAGTTAAGAAACAGATAGAACATAAACACGCACAACCATATGAACACTAGGATTTCTAGATGGAAAACCAATGTGGGAGAAAACCACCACTATTGTTGTCTCTGTAGTCTTATTTTATTAAAAATAATCTTCATAGAATCTTGTACTAGTGCATAATTTAACTAGTACACAGGGTCCTACCTATAGAATACTACAACCTTCTCTCATTTTCCAACTACTACTAGAAGGGGCTACAACCCCCTTTGTGAAGACTGCTACCTTCAGCTCTTTATGAGTCACTTTTCATAATGTTTCAAACTTGATCCACTCTCAAAAATTATGAAATCAACTATTCAAAAACTGGATCATCAAATCTTCTAATGTAACCTAATGCAACTTAAAAAAATCAGTATAAATCATACCATTGCATACCCACTCATCAATATACCAAGTTAAACATTTTTACCCATCACAGAAACCAACTGCTTCCACTAAAAACCCTGATCAAACATGCATCAAATTGTATACACTACTGTTACTGATCATACCTGGATATGTCCATGCTTCTCCTGAAGAATACCTGCATAAATATATCAAAATATTGTTGAATGAATTTGAATTATTGTGCTACTGAATCAATTACCCAAACAGATACCAAAGCTAACATAAATTCATTGAACCAAATACAGATTATCACACAAAAGTATCACCACTTAATCAACTTCATAGTCAATTCAGCCCAAACAGTTATGTCAAACAAAAGTTATTGTAAGAGAGACTTCATTGACAAACAATAGTAAACATAACAAAACAGATCAACCATTATCATCAGCTCATCTTGCAAAACCCTAACATATGTATGCAACTCTTACAAAGGATATATGTGTGTGTACATGCTTATCATTCACCACACATGCTTACAAATATGTCTATATTGCACAATATATATGTGACTAGAGAGTAGTGGATCCATGTATGTACGTGACTTCTTAATGTCAAGCCCATGTACAAATTTGTAACCATTGAGACATATCTTCGCTGCAACACATAATATGCTTCAGACCCCTTAATATATCATATTCATTTTAGAGTATCATTAAAACCACAAATCTATCAAAGATAGATATTCTTAATAAATAAATCAAGCAAGTACATATGATACCATACTTTAGATTTTTCAGATCAAGTCATTCATTGAAAGCACAAAACTTGCACACCTAGCACTTGGATTTCCATCTCCTTATATATATTAGGCCTTAGTCAATAACTTAGGCCAATCCCTTACTAATGTCGATGGTATTCTTTGACGGGATCAAATATCCGTTTTTGCGCTCATTACTATAGACCAATACCATGGCAAACGCCCCTGGTATTGAGAATACCATGGTGCGGAAATTGTATGTGAATTTTCTTCACCATACTTGCGTATGTATGTGGATTTTCTTCACAGGATTCCCAACCCAACCCTGGTCCTGTTGGGCTGTAGTGGTGGGCGGGAGGTTTTCAATTTTTTACATTTTTAAATTTAATTTTAATTTTTAATTTTTAGTTTATATTTTTTTATTTTAACGTTTTATTTAAATTTGTAAATTTTTTAATTATTGCTTTTTGTGTTTTTTTAAACTTAAAACAATTTTGTTTTATATTTTTGGTTAATCTTAATTTTTATTTCTTAATTATGTGGTATTTTTTAAATATTTCCCCACTTATTAATATATATATATATATATATATAATAAATAATAATATATATATAATATATAATATATATATTATATAAAATTTACAAGTTAATTTGATTCTTTACATTTTTTATATCTCTTGCATTATCTATTTTATATTAATCTTTTTTATCATGTTTTAATTTTTTTTTAATGTTTATAACTTGTATTTTTTAAATTTTTTGTGTTTTTTTTTCATATTTGGAAATTTCTTTTTGCATTATCTTGTTTTTTCATTGTTTTTATTTTTTCATATTTAATTTTTGTTAATTTGTAATTATTTAATTTAATTTTATTATTATTATATTATTATTATTTCTGCATGGCCAATGTGATGCTCGTCTATCAACCTGATCCCATTATGTGCAATTTGATAGTTGATTTTAAAATTTTCATTATAATGAGTTAAGTCTGTCCCCACAATGTGTCAATTTCATGGTTGGTCTTTAAGTTTTCATTACAATGGGTCAAGTTCACCTACACTGCGTGTCAATTTGATGGTTGACTTTTAAATTTTTGTTGCAATGTATCAAGTTGTCTTAGGTTAAGATTTTAAAATCGCTATACATTTAGCATTTTAAAAATAAATTACTCTTGGTATAATAACTCTTTTATTCAGGTGTTCATTTTTAATGTTTTTTTAGTCATAAAATTTTTCCATATGTCATGCTTGAAATATTTCGAAAACTCAATATTTTTTTGTATTCATAATCTTTTCTTTTAATTCCATGGTTGAAAAATTGTCAAGATTAATGTTTTTCTAAGTCATGATATTTTATCTTTAATGATATGGTTGAAAATAGTAATAAGTATTTTTTTTAGCACTATGCTTGAAAATTGTTGGAATTTTCAGGTTTTTCAAAGAAGTGATATTTTAAATTTAATGTCATGCTTAAAATCGTTGAAAATTTAAGACTTTTCGAAGAAGTGATATTTTATCTTTAATGTCACGCTTGAAAATCGTTGGAAATTTAAAGTTTTTTAGAGTCATGATATTTTGTTTTTAATGTCATTATTAAAAATGTTGAAAATTTACCCTGATATAAAAAGATGTTATTCCAACATCAACACTTCTCATTTTTAGGGTGTCTTTTACACAAAAAAATGGCTTTTACTACCATTTTTAAAAAATGTTGGAAATGTACCTTGAAAAAAAATTGTTATTCCAGCATCAACATTTTTCGTTTTCGGCGTGTTTTTTCATTTTTTGGGGGCTTTTTTTGCTAAAGTTCTCGTTTTGAGGTAATAGTTCTCGTTTGATCAGTAACTATGTTATAATTCAAGGTGTTTTATATCTTCTTAATCATTTCATTTTTACGTTGTACATGTATAATTCCTCTTTTTCAAGCTTGCTCCTTTTCAAGCCTCAGGTCATTCAGCTCCTATTCTAACTGTGAGGATTTCAATTGGAAGAAGTTTAATATTTCTATAGTTTGGGTTTAGGGAGCAGTGATAGTTTTTTTAATAATCGTCTTCTATTCTTCAATGATACTAAGATATTTCTTCTATTGGACTCCAAATTCCTCGATTAAAATTTTCATCTGGATTTGTTGTTCTCTGAGCTCTTTATCTTTTGCTTCAAGGGAGCACTGCATTGCCTAGAATTGACTCTCAATTTTATCACGCTTTTCAATTGCTTGTATTAGGACATTAGCATCATAGTTGAAGATTTTGGAAACTGCCTTAAGACCTCTTATTTCCTTTTATTTTTCTTTTAATAACTTCTTAAAGTGTCTAACATCTTTCAGTTGGCTAGATTGTTTCACTATCATGTCTTCAAAATCCTTTATTTGATTAACCCTAGTTTTCAAGCTGACTAGTGCAATGTAGAGCTGTTGAGAGGTTTTTTGAAGCATGATATACATTTTCCTGTTACTGGTAATAGAGTCCAGTAACCGGTTGGCCACAATCTCGCTAATTTTCTTGTGCCAATTCAACATATCAACATCAGACAGTTTGCCCAAATTAATGCCTATAGAGGAAGCCATGGAACCAACCAATTGCCGATTCTCATTAATTTTAGGTTATACCACAGTAAGATTGAAAGTATTTCTTTCAAAATCAACAAATGAATACACCTTTTCCAAGTGGTGGGATCCATCTCATCTAATACCATTCTTTCAACCACCTAGGCCTGTGGAGGTCATAATATTAATTCCTTTCCCAGATTGTCTATTGAATTCTCCTTAATAAAGTTGTGCTTGACATCTAAGGTTTGTCCTCCTAAATCTTTGGGTTGAGATTCATTAATACTTTGTTGGGTTTCTTTATTTAACTACTCTACCGCATCTTCAAAGGATTCAATATCGATGCTTCACCTTATCTGGCTTTAACAATGTGTTTGACTCCTTCTAGCTGCAATGAATTGGACTTTCTTTTCATGGTAGGGGGAAATGTCATTGTCAAAGGTTGATTAGATTCGACATTAGAATTATGAGTCGATATATTTACAAGAGCCTGATATTTCGTCCCACTTCCTTGCACTACTATTTGATCTTGTTCCATAATCACTTGCATAACCACTTGGATTTGACCATTTAGGAGTGAAGACAAAGCATTAGCTATTTTTTCAACTTCTTTCCTCGTCTCATGGATTTAGGTAGAAATACCTGATTATTTTCTCAAACTAAAAACTATTCCATGGGGATCATAACACAAACAAACATCATTTACCAAACCAAACATAAGCATCTTTTTTTTAATAATATCAATAACATTCGTGTTTTTAGTGATAAGTGAAAAAATTGAATATGGATAACTAAAGTGTTTTTTTTTTTGAGGCAAAATGAAACTAGTTCATAGTGATTCTCTATCTTAAATATTTGTAAGAAAATATGAGGGGAATGGCAAATTATGGAAATAGATAAGGTTCTTTTTCAAAACCATACATCCTAATCACATAATAATTTGGGTAAAGGAATTGACTCTCGATAATTTCCTCTTGGGTCAACTGCAAAATCCTCCTTTTCTCTTCAGATATCATTTTTGGGGATTCTCCAAGTAATTTAATTCTCAAATAAAAGAAATAATGGTTAATGTACTAAAAGTATCCATATAGGACCCAACCTGGATGTATGATATTTGTCCAATGATATATTTCCATTTCCCTTTCATCTTTATCTTGAATGATTTGCAACAACTTGGTTGGCAAGAATTAGAGAGGATAATTAAATAGGATTAGATGTAATAAATAAGTGCAATGATGACATGAGTTAAATGGAACCATAGTGGTAAAGTCAACAACAATAGATCTAGCCAAGTACTTAGGAAAATTGATGAGTATCTTGTTAGGGTTAGTAGTTATGAACCGAATAACCAAAGCTATAGATTCATTCATTTTGAGTCATCTGTGAGGGTGAAGATTATGGAAAGAAGTGAAGTTAGATTTTAGAAGAAGGGTTTGAGTGAACTAGCAGATAAGGGAAACTCTAATTTCTGGTCCCAGTTAGGGTTTTCTAGCAAGCTTCTTAAGAATGAAGTTTATCTTCTTTTACCCAAGTTGTAAACTCTTGGCCTAATTCTTCATCCATAATTTAAATTCTCGAGGTGGGTAGGTTCAACATTTTAGAAAGGATGATTTCATTAATCTTAAAGGAAACTTCATTATCTACTGATGAGACAATAGTTTAATATTCCAACCTAAAGTATTTAATTAAGAGTAAAATATAGTATGGGTCAAAATGAACATGAGGTAGGGTGGTAGCTAAAACCCTGGAATTATTTAGAAAATCATTATCTTGGGAGTTCCTTGAGGAGAAATTCAGAGTTGGTTTTAAGGTTAAAACGTAGTACAATGCGTTTGAGTGTCTCTAACCCTTGCTAGCTCGTTGATATAAACCTCTTTCGAGACTTCTTCCCACATTCTGATGTTTTGTTAAAGCTAAACTAACTTAAAATATGAGGTAGAATAACTGGGTAGTTAGCGGGTACTTACCTGTTAATAAGGGGCTAATGAGCCAAGTTCGATTTCAAGCTTTGTGTAGAGACGACCATTGTTATGGTGGAAAGTCTACGAAGCAGCATGTAGCGGAAACTAGCTCGTGTGAATGAGATTAAAAAGTTGGTGAAAGGGGAGTATTTAATTCTAAATTCCATGTTAAATGTAGGTCAGACACCCGTCATAACATAATTAAGGGAAAATTAATTAGGCTCGAAAATCAACATGTTTTCCCATCGATCGAAAAGAAAATTAATTATGCTCTAAAATCAACATGTTTTCCCATCGATTGAAAATCAACATGTTTTCCCATCCATCGGTCCGTTGAGTTGATTATCTCCCTTCCAACTTTGAACCTGATGGTCTTATGGATCATTGATTATATGAATCATAGAAAATCACATCACATCGACAGAGAAAGGCACATTAACACACATTTTTTTCTGACCCGACGAGAATGAGAGCCATCGGATGTAAAGGAATCTAGCAGCTATGGTTCATCAGGAATAAGTGAGCCACGTAAATAGTAAGCACATTAACGCCCGTTGGCACCTAAATCGTGGATTTACAATAAACAATTGGATCTCAACAGATTGAGCTAGAGACATAATTCGTTTGGAAAATATTAATCAATTAAATAAGTTATAATTGGTCTGATGGTAGAACGTGAGTCGTTGATTAATATCGTCGACTCGATTAAAATTAGAATTTCCTATTAGTAGTTTTGATTAATTCTTTCGGTGCATAAAAGGTGAGTGACAAAAGGAGACCAATCCCCCAATATAGATTAATTGAAAGGGATGCATAGGGCTACAACAGTAAGTAATAACTTATCAAACCATTTGGTGATCAATTCACATTTATTAAAAAATTATGCCATTATCTTAGGTGGTAATAACCAATTCATTTATTGTTACTACACTTAAAATTTGGTAACAACACCAGTCCATTAATATCAGATGTGCTCATTCGCAATAATAATGTGCTACCTGCATGTTCAAAGAAGTGACCAAAAAAAAATAAAGTATTAAAAACATTTTCTTTTCTTACATAATTCGATGGTTTTGGAAATATTACTGGCTAGTAACTAATCATCGATATATTGAAAATATTTCCAAAATTTTGGGATGCATAATTAATGATGTTAAACGCACATATGGCAGTAACAACATAGGACAGATAAACATGAGAGTACATTTATTATTAACAAATGATATACATTTATAGTACATGGTGTGACCCTTGGATTCATATTCCAAGTGGTCTCTTGGACTCCTTTTGGCTGTTCAACTTCCACACCAACCCTTAGAGGATTAGGTGTCCAACATGCCCCCCCCCCCTCCTTAATCCGAAGGGTGATGTATGAGTCCAAGAAGAGAGTTGTAATACAAAACATGCGAAAATGCATGCCAGCACTAGGCTGAATGTGCTCTATGAAATGTTGATATATAGGGCGATGGTTTAAAGATGACCACAAACATTGGAACGCTTAGTGCAGTTTGTGGAACTCTTCCAAGTTTGGCATGAAGCTCAGGTCTTCTGCTAGAGGAAGTGCTCCTGATGTTTTGAAGAGGGAAACCTTCAACCAATAAAGGGAGGCCTCACCCTGCATAAAAGGGAGAAACTCAACCTAAAAAGGGAGGTCTCAACCTGTGCTGGTTTAAGGATTACCACCAACTCTGGAATGCTTAATGCAATTCCTGGAACTCTTCCAAAGTGTCATCAATTCTTTGAAGATGTATCACCGACTGAGCACATGCTCAGGGGCATCTTTGTCTCTGGCTACAACTCTGAATCTACTATGGAAGGTTGTGGCTCAGGCTCACTTGATGTGGCTTTGAAACTTTTAGATGACCATCATTCCCCCCCTGTTAGATACAAGGTGAGATGATGGAGAAAACTCAACTGCAAGACTTTTCAATACTCTAGAAAAAGTTATGACATGTGACTGGAATATCTTCTTGGTTTTTGATGCCCATTTTCAAGAAGCGATCCATCCAAGATGAATCTTTGTTCTTGCAGGAGGTTTTTTTCTGAAGCATATGTTTGAAGAATGAGTGGTTCTATGATAGTGCTTACATGGATAAAGATCAAAACAGTGATCTTTCAGATGGCCAACTTGGTCACGGTGTTGGCATTTCACAATCTATTGTTGTTGTTGTTGCTGTGAAAGAAGGGCAGAATCTGGAACAGTTGAAGGTGAACTATGAAGAAATCCAACACTTTGAAACTGGATAGGCTTTGAGTAATATGGAATATGAAAGTACACGTCCTTCTCATATCCAAGACCAATTTTGTGCTTGTTGTGGACAAGTTCTTCCCAAGGTTTGGTGATGGGCGTGGGAAGTGAAAACTGAACTTCTGCATCTGCATGTAACTTTGCTGCTTTATTTGGCACTGGATCTAAATGAACTTCAACAATATTGACTTGCTATTGATGGGAGTTTATCTCAATATTCTGAATAGAATGATGCTTATGATGTTGTAGCTCTTCTTGTTGAAACAGAGATTCAAACTGCAAAAACTCGATCTTTTCTTGTGCATTATGTAGGTAGGTCTGACTGTCATAGAGAATGTCTTTACTAATTTGTAATGTGTTGTCAGCAGTTGACACAATTAGAGTTCTCAATAACTCCAATAATCGATGATTTTTTGTCATTATTTAAACAACTCAAGTCAACAATGTTGAGAAGTGTTCAACAAGAAATGCTAAATTTAGAATGTGCTAAAATAGACCTGCTAAAAATAGCAGTTTGGCCAGTGAGGTCATTGGCCACATTAGGTGAGAGGTGAAACTACTAAAAATAGAAATTTCTAAAAATAGCATTTCTGGGTCCCTTCCTATTTATAACAGTACCTAGTCTATCTATAGGAAGTAAAATTAATTTTGGTCTTAATAGCAGTTTAAAATATTAATTAATCAATCTCCATGAGTTAATTAATTATGGAAAATTAAACTAGAAGTCTTTGTGAGATCATGCAATTATTTTCTCTCTTGATTTAGGAATTTATCCCTTGATTAGAGGAGATAAGGTTCAGTTCTATAATGAGAGGATCAGTTGACTTAGTTTTACTTAGTCAAGTCCAGTTAGATTAATTTAACAAGTTGTTAAATTGTTAAGAGAATAATTTCGGCAAAATCACATAAAAAACCATTTGTTGATGTGTTTCGAACCAACCAGTGTGGTTCATCGTCAGGACAAGTTGAAGAACCAGATCTAGCCTAGCATGTTAAATAGTCTGAGCAAAGATTCCAACGGCTAATTTGGCTAAAGGACCCAGGGCAAAAATTGAATTTAATAATGTTAATATTATAATATTATTATTAATAATTTATAATTTATTATATGGAAAAAAGTTAAATCAGGTAAAATTATATAAAATGAATTCATGGTTAGTTTAAAATTTAATTCAATAATCAGCGGATTAAGCTAGGTGGCGGACTGGTGGACGTACCTGCGGTTATGGTCAGCGCAAATTCAGGTATGCAGGTCTCCGTTAATGAATCTATGGGTCTTTGTTTTGGTAAACGTTCTGGCTTCCTCGGTAATGTGATAGAGTGTAGCGGGGTTTATAATTCCGGAGTTGATAAGGATGGTAAGAAGAATGCAGGGATGTTTGATGATATGCGCATTAAAGCCAATTTAGATATCGTTAGCTATAAAGATTACGATGGAGTGTCAAACGATAAAGGTTTTGACATTAGAAGTAATCATTATAATAAGGAATGTAACGATGATATTAAGGTTAATAAGAATAAAAATTGTGATATATATTATAATAAGGTAAGAAATGATGATAATAAGGTATATAAAAATAAAAATTGTGATAAATATTATAATAAGGTAAGTAATGATGATAATAAGGAAAATAAGAATAAAAATTGTGATAGCATTCTGAATAAGAATGAAAATTATAATTTTAGTCATAAATATTATAATGATAGTAGTTATTATAATGGCAGTAGTTATGATAGTAGGGTTGATAAAAATTATAATAAAAATTATGATAGGAAGGAAGATAGTAATTTGAGTCATGCGAATAGTAATATATATAATCATGATGGGGCTGTTAGGAATAGTGTCGATAATAATAAGGGTATCCTTGGGGGCGTTTCGAGTCTTCCCTCCCCTCGCAATAATGTGATCAATTTGTCCAGCTTTTCTCTTCCCCCTTCTTCTTTCAGTCTTTTAGGGAAGGGTCTTAATTTTGCCTTAGCGTCGAGAAAAATTCCTATCGAAGACATTATTTGCGATGTGGAATTTGGCATAAGGAACCTTCCTAATAAGACTAAAGACACGATTAGGCAAGATTGTGCCGTAGCCCTGAGCAAGGAAAAACCTCCCCGGAGTAATATCAACAGGGCTAAGTTTGAGGCTCTGAAGGCCTTAAACCAGAATCAGGAGATCGTGGTCTTGAAAGCTGATAAAGGTGGAGCTGCCGTCATCATAGACAGAAAGGATTATATAAATAAGAGGCTTGATCATCTCTGCAATAGTGGGAGCTACAAAAAGCTTTCTAAAAATCCTCTAAAAAGGGTTTCTAGAGCGGTCGCTCTTGCATCAAATCTTGTAATTCCACTAATCCTGTGTCCCAAAGACTCATTGAGGGCAACCCCATTACTCCTAGGATCTATGGCCTGCCTAAGGTCCACAAGGAGGGGGTTCCCCTAAGACCCATTGTCAATACCATTGGTGGTCCGACCTATCTCCTGGCCAAATTCCTCGCAGTGAAGCTGAAACCCTTGGTTGGTCACACAGAGTCTTTCGTTAAAGACTCTGCTTCATTTATTGATGACCTTAAGAGGATTAAGCTTGAACCGGAGGATATTCTGGTCAGTTTCGACGTGGTCTCCCTATAAATTTGTATTCCCATCAATGAGGCCATGGAGGTCATTAACAGGCTTACTGACCCAGATACTGCTTGGTTGGTTGAGTTGTGCCTGACTTCCGCCTTTTTCATCTTCGAAGGAGAGTTCTATGAGCAGACTTGCGGAGTTGCTATGGGCTCCCCCTTATCCTCGATTGTTGCAAATCTCTTTATGGAGGATTTTGAGTCCAAAGCTTTGGCCTCCTCTCGTCTCTTATCGAAGCTATGGAGAAAATTCGTGGATGACACGGGTGTTGTTTGGTCTCATGGTCCTGATAATTTATATATGTTCTTTAGTCATCTTAATAATCAGTCTACCGCCATAAAATTCACTATGGAAAAGGAAGTCGATGGATCTCTTCCGTTCCTAGATGTTCTCATCTCGAAGAACGAGGATGGTTCCTTCTCTCACCAGGTTTTTCGAAAGAAAACGCATACGGATCAATATCTGCATGCTTCCTCCCATCATTTCTCAGCTCATAAGTTAGGGGTTCTCAGCACGCTTGCTACCCATGCTGTAAGAATTTCCGATGAAAAGAGCTTGGAAAAGGAGAAGGCCCATCTCCTTGATGTCTTTGTGAAAAATGGTTACAGTAGACACCTAGGACAGAAAGCCTTCCTCAGAGCTCGTAAAGAGCCTTCAGTTCCTAAAGATCCCAATGATTGGGTCACAGGGGTTCACCTGCCTTACATCCAAGGAACCACTGACAGGATTGCCAGGATTCTAAAGAAGCATAAGGTTCTCGCTACCTTTAGACCTCTTAATACCATCCATGGCTTCCCGAGGTCGGTGAAAGATCCTATTGATCCGAAAGACATGAAGGGCATCTATGTTATTCCATGTTCTTGTGGGACACCATATATTGGCGAGACCGGTCGATCTATTAATGAAAGGATTAACGAGCATTCTGCAGACTTAAGGCATGGAAGAGCCAAGTCCTTGGCCCTTGCAGAGCATGCCGAGAAGACTAAAAATCATGTCTGTATGGAAGAAGCGTGCGTCATTGCAAAGGTTGGGCAGTTTCACCATCGAAAGTTTAGAGAGGCCCTGGAGATTGAAAAAAGGCCTGAAAATATTAATAGGGATGATGGCTGGAAGGTCAGCAGTTGCTGGATCCCAGCCCTATCTTCCTAGTCGCCTCACTCCTTCTTCTCTTAGGTTTCCTGATTCCTAGGTTACCTTGTACCTTAATCAACCTAGTATTAATAATATATATATTAAATATAAATAATTAATAAATAATATATATATATATATTATATATAAGTTTAAATTAATTAATAATACCTTTATATATATATATTAATTAAAAAAAAATACTAACCCTAAAAAATTTATATACAGGATTTATATTTTAATTAATTTATTTATTAGTTAATTAATTAATTTTTTTTATTTTTTTATTTTTCCTAAAATGAATTAAATTTATATATTAATTTAAAAAAATGATTTAAATAATTATGATTATTATTATTAATTCTATATATTATTTAAATTTATTAATATTATAATTATAAATTTAGTAAAATTAATTTTTGAACTATCCGTGTTTAGTTTATATTATTTTTGTTACCTGATTTTATTTTTATCCATTAAATAATTTTAATTTTTATATGAATTTTAAATATATAGAAATGATTTAAATATATTTATTATATTTATTATACTAATAAATTATTATTTATTAATAATTTAAATTTTTGGAGAGACTTACGAGAATTTATTTATATCCTTTTTACCTATTAACTTTATTTTCATAAATAAATATTTAATAATAATATTAATAATAATAATAATAAGAATTAAATTATTGAATGGAAATTTTAAACTAAACCATGAATCATTTTATATTAATTTTCTGATTTAAATTTTTTCCTATAATAAAATTATATTATTAATAGTAAATATTATAATATTACATTATTAATTCAATTTTTGCCCTAGGTCCTTTAGCCAAATTAGCCGTTAATTAGCCGTTGGAATCTCTGCTCAGACTATTTAACATGCTAGGCTAGATCTCGTTCTTCAACTTGTCTTGACGATGAACCACACTGGTTGGTTTGAAACGCGTCGACAAATGGTTTTTTATGTGATTTTGCCGAAATTATTCTCTTAACAAGATTATGGATCACAGAAATCTAAACTCCTTAATAAGTTGTTAAATTAATGAAATATATCTTGTTAATGCTTGAATGCATGTGGCAACTATTATTTCAAATAACTGAGCATTTCCTCATGGATAATTGATGCATGTCAGTTCAGACAGAGACCCAGTTGAGATCAGATGAGGGACAGTGTGCTATTAGATGCTTGGATATTTCTAGTAAGTATTCCTTGCATGAAGAAGGATATATTATAGGAGATTGGACGACTTGTGGCCTATATATTGAGGCCTAGGTAGTCCATAATTTTCATCTTCTAATTGAAGATCATCAAGATCTTCTGATTACAGAGAGAGTAGGATAGCTATTGAGCTGATTCTTTGTGTATGTTGTTGAGGATCTGCACTTGATTGATAATACATGGTTGGGGTTTTATGCTAGTGCTTTCCCCTGGATATCTCTTGTATTATGTGTGATGATTTCTCATTCTCAGTTATATGTGCTCTTATTGATGTTGCTCATGGTTGATTAAGCTTCCACTAAATTGTTTGTAGAAGTAGATCAAGTGTTTTGCTTTAGTACATTGCATTACCAGGTGATCTACAGGTGGGAAATTTCTACATGGTATCAGAGCTAGCTGATTTGTGGAAAAAATCTACAAAATTCTACATGGTATCAAAGCATAGGTGATCAAGCAAGAATAGTATACTATCAGGATAAATTCAAAGTTTATTATTCAGGATATAGATCTCAAGTTCTTATCACATCTATTTCATCGATGGCATTCTATGGTTTGAGGCTTGAGTATGCCCTTGATGGCAACTCAAACTATATAGCTTGGAAGGATCGCATGAAGGCAATTTTGGAAGATAATGGCCTTAAGGATTTCATTGATCAAGAAATTCCTATGCCTACTGACAAGATTGAGCAGGTGGAATGGAGGGGGTGTGTGGCTAGAGCTAGGAGAATTCTCTTGGAGGGAGTGCGAGATCACATTGTCTCGAGCCTCCATGGGAAGGAGACTCCGTATGCAATGTGGAAAACATTGAAAGATTTATATCAGAATAGTAGTGATCAGAGGAAGCTGGCACTTAAGGAAAAACTTTGGAAAATCAAGTGTGAAAGGGATGAGACGATCTCTATGTATCTGACCAAGCTCATCACATGCAGGAATGAGCTTGCAAGTGCAGGGTTCATGACATCAGATGAGGATATGGTGAGTCTGACACTCCTTGGCCTTCCTAAGAGTTGGCATAGCTACCAGAACTCGGTGAATGGAAGGGAGAAACTGCCAGATTGGGAACGACTATGGTTGGATTTGATGCAAGAGGAGATCAGACGAAGCACCAAAGACAATTCTTCATCCATGCATGATGAGGAGAATTGTACCTTAGCGAGTAAGGAAAAGAAGGAGAAGGATAAGGTTCCTCTTTCCAAATCTAGTTCTTCCAATGATGGGAATAAGGTTGACAAATCGAAAGTGTGATGCTTTCATTGTCATGAGGTGGGCCATTATGCTACAAATTTTCCATGGAGGAAATACAAGAAGGGATCTAGGGAAGGATCTGAAGGTGAGGCACTTGCTTCATAGTTTGAGTTGGATTTCACACTCTTCACATGCATGGTTTCTTCCATGGTGGGAAGTGGTTGGTTTCTTGACAATGGAGCTTCTTTCCACATGACCGGCGACAAGAGTTTGTTCAGTACTTTGGAGGAGAAAGATCTCCAGATACTCATAACGATGGGTAATGTTGAGAAGTATAGTGTCTCAAGTGTAGGAACGATTATTTTTTAGAGGGAGCATGAAGCTTGCCTTACCTTAACCGATGTCAAGTATGTACCAGGACTGAAGAGAAACTTGGTGTCAATCACAGTGCTGGAAGACAGAGGCTATGATGTAGTCTTCAGTAAGGGAAAGGTTTTCCTTAGACACATCATCACTAGACAGGTGAAGCAGATCGGTTCACAGGTCAAGAACCTGTATGCTCTTGAGGTTCAAGATGCATGTAAAGCCTTGAGCAGCAAGGCAACTAGTGGAGACCTCGTGGTTGAGAGGGAGGGTATATTACCTCTCAACATGCAGAGCTAGAAGAAGTCTCAGACGATTATGGAGGAGCCACGATTGGTGCAGCAACTTCAGGAGGTTGTGGAGTAGATGCAACTAGAGAAGCTGAGAGGAGATCGAGTAGAGACATCTACTCATGCAGAGACCTCCACTAGGGGGAAACTTCGAGCCAAGTGGGAAGAGGGATCGCATGTAGCCATACCTCCAGGTAGGAGGTGAGGTGATGTAGAGTGATTGTCCCAAGGAGGAGGGATAGGATCCTTAAGGTACCCAACCTCTTAGATGAGACCTTGCTACAAAAGCCCCAATGTGGAGTAGCAAGAACTAACTAATTGGGTAGAGACAAATGCCGATGGAGCGGCAAGAAAGCAACAGTGCAAGGAATCCCAGGATAGCACATAGCTAGCAAGCTACAACAACGCGAGAGGCACAAGTGTTTTGCACAGTGCTAGGTGGCACAAAGAGGTGTGCAATGGTGCGAGATGCATGGAGATGTTGCAGTAGTGCAGATGTTAGAGAGGGAGCACTTGTCAGCAGCAGGTAGAGCTTCAGCATCAGAGTATGTTCCTAGCCCAACAGAGTGGTCAGTTGGGAGTGCTTTTGTTCCAAGTGTTGTTGGAGCAAGTGGACTAGGTAGATGTGTTGCATGCAGAACATTCTAGAGTTACAAGATAGGGTTTGAGAGAAAGTCTTTCTTGTTGAGAGGGATTGTTGAAAAGTGTGCAACAAGAAATGCTAAATTTAGAATGTGCTAAAAATAACATGTCTTAAAATAGTAGTTTGGCCAGTGAGTTCATTGGCCACATTGGGTGAGAGGTGAAACTGCTAAAAATAGAAATCTCTAAAAATAGCATTTTTGGGTCCCTTCCTATTTATAGCAGTCCCTAGTCTATCTATAGGAAGTAAAATTAATTTTGGTCTTAATAGCAGTTTAAAATATTAATTAATCAATCTCCATGAGTTAATTAATTATGGAAAATTAAACTATAATTCTTTGTGAGATCATGCAATTATTTTCTCTCTTGATTTAGGAATTTATCCCTTGATTAAAGGAGATAAAGTTCAGTTCTATAATGCGAGGATTAGTTGACTTAGTTTTACTTAGTCAAGTCCAGTTAGATTAATTTAACAAGTTGTTAAATTAATGAAATATAGTCTGTTAATGCTTGCATGCATGTGACAACTATTATTTCAGATAACTGAGCATTCCCTCATGGATAACTGATGCATGTCAGTTCAGACAGAGACCCAGTTGAGATCAAATGAGGGACAATGTACTATCAGATGCTTGGATATTTCTCGTAAGTATTCCTTGCATGGAGAAGGATCTATTATAGGATATTGGAGGATTTGTGACCTATATATTGAGGCCTAGGTAGTACATGTTTTTCATCTTCTAATTGAAGATCATCAAGATCTTCTGATTACAGAGAGAGTAGGATAGCTATTGAGTTGATTCTCTTTGTATGTTGTTGAGGATCTACACTTTATTGGTAATACATGGTTGCGGTTTTATGTTGGTGCTTTCCCCTAGATATATCTTGTGTTATGTGTGATGATTTCTCATTCTCAGTTATATGTGTTCTTATTGATGTTTCTCATGGTTGATTAAGCTTCTGCTAAATTTTTTGTAAAAGTAGATCAAGTGTTTTTATTTAGTACATTGCATTACCAGGTGATCTATAGGTGGGAAATTTCTACATGGTATCAGAGCTAGCTGATTTGTGGAAAAATTCTACAAAATTCTACAAACAAATGATCACAAATGTACTTGTAAAGGCAAATAGCTAACAATGCAATATTCTTCAAAATTAAATGTGCCCAATGATAAATATTGTCCTTGAAAAATGATTATCCTTTGTGTGTGGCTATCAAATAAATTCTTCTACTCTATTCCAACAAACAACAAGTTCATTGGAAGAGTTCAAGCTCACTATCTACTATGATTTTCAAAATACCCAAATCCCAGTGTATATATCCCTCCATAATTAATATCACATGACATTCTTCTAGTCCACACAAAATTATTTGACAAAAATTGAAAGACTTTGCAAGATTCCCTAGGTATTTGGAGAGAGTTTCACCATGGTAAAAGTGAATGGACACAAGGTAGCCCAGAAAATCAAGACTTGCAAACTGTAATACCTTACTCTTTTCTAGTGATCCCATCCTCTTTCACTAAAAAACTATATCATAATAGCATACATATTGATGTAAAACACCTCATGTTCAATGCATAATGTTGCACAATCATCAACATTATAACATATAGCCACTTGGAGCAAGATGCCTAAGCAAATGACAATGTGATCTTTGACAACCCCATGAAAAATGACGGCCTCGTCGACATTGACAAGCTGAGGGCCACCATCAGGTCTGACACAGGTTTGGTCTTTGTCATGAATTTCTTTAGGATTGAAACAATTGATTGAAAACAATGATGGATAGCCAAGTAATACCCAATATTTCATAGTTCTCAAGCATGTTACCATTGATCAGGTGGATACCTAGAACTTCTTTATAGCGACGTTGTTTAGGTTGATGCAATTGCAGTGCTGGTTGAATAGTATGGCTAGAGAAAAGTCATGGTCGTCTACGCTAACAATGATTATGGCACCAGCATGCTACCCTTATTAATTGATTCTCTTAGTAACGTGGGATGAGAAATTTCTTACAGATCGGCCATTCTAGCGAAATCAAATAGAAGTGCTACAAGAGTGAAGCTTTCTGAGCTAAAGGACATGCAGATCACTAGAGTTTTCATTGTTCACATAACTTTCGAACTGGGCACTATTTTCTTCTTAGAAGCTCAGAAGATGGGGATGATGAACAATAGTGAATATGCATGGATTATTACAGAGGGGTTGAGTGCCATTCTCGACGTCATGAATGAATCAACCATCGCATCCATGGAAGGTGTTCTAGGAACCAAAAGTTATATTCTCAACTCTATTTAGTTGCTTAATTTTGATCGTAGGTGGAAAAAACGGTTCTGTTCAGGTGTCCAATACCATCTTATTCCCACCATTTGGGCCAACTCTAACACTTATCCCAATGTTCCAGTGCCCACACATGGTGCCAATAACCGGCAGAACTTCAATTCAGAACACAAGGTTCATTTCAACGGGACTTGTGTTCTATTCGAATATGCCGAAGCTGGCAGGGCCTTATCCCGAAACACACAGATTTGTTCTCTTTCAATATAGAGAGAATTTTGGAGGAGACCTACGGATTTCGAAGGACTGAGAAAAGGCATCCAAAAATGGAGACCTGCGGATTTCAGAGGTCAAGGGAATGGCAGATGGAGTTACACTAATACTATCAGGTTATAATAGAAGAGGCATTTTGAATCAACTCGGCTCCGAGAAATCTAAGGGAACTGGCATTTGCTCCTGTGGATTCTGGGAGAGGTTTTAACCCATGCCAGGGATCTCCAAGGATGAACCACAGAGAATTTTTAACACACGCCAAGTATACTTAAGGGATGAACCTCTCAAACCCGATGAAACAGTCGTAGATGGTGTAAATGCAGGCAAGAGAACATGAAACGTTTCTGACAGATGAGGTATCTCAAATTTGGTTGGCATAGGGGAAACCCATCAAAGCACATCCGTAAATATAATTGGAGTGTCACGTCTATTCGAGAAAGACTACTAGAATAGGGCGAATGAGATACCTACGTCACATGCCTAACAGGGACTTCTTGTAGCACATGCAAAGGAATAACATACTAAAAATACAGTTCTGAGGGGCGCCAAGATTTCCAAGCAGATTTCAGAGCATTGGAGTAGGTGCACAGTGAGGAGGAGTGTTTGGTATGCCAGGCTGAGAATGGAAGCAAAATAGTGGATGGTAGAGCTGAAATGCACACAAATGCCACAAAACTAGTGGTTCACGCAAGATTTGAACAGGTTAGGAAGGTACTTGCTCTGATACCATGTTAAACAAACATATGGTAGCAACAACATAGGAAAGATAAACAAGAGAATACATTTATTATTAACAAATGATATACATTTATAGTGCATAGTGTGACCCTTGGATTCATATTCCAAGTGGTCTCTTGGACTCCTTTTCGCTATTCAGCTTCCACACCAACCATTAGAGGATTAGGTGTCCAACAAACAATTTCGTGAAAACATTAAAAAAACTTATTATATATTCAAATATTTATATTTTAGAATAATATATTAGTTTATGCATATCTCTAATCATAAATTGAGCAACACTATTTATTTTTCATGAAAATATGAAAACATTTAGCTTATTTGATTAAAAAAAATAAAAATTTAGCCAAATTGGGATTTTTTGCTTAAAAAATGCATTGATGCCCAAAAAAAAGCCATAATAGTTTAGGACTCTTAGGCAACCTTTAGAGCCACCAACACATATGGATGTTAGCCATTATTTAATGTTGGAGGCAATTGAAAGATCAAGTCATCAAAAGCCTCTAAAACAAATACACAAAATAGATTTAACACAAAGTGGAAGAGAGGCATCTCCTCTATCACATTATTGCAATGGTCAATATCAATATAGAACTACCATGATGTAATAAAAAAACAACTATATAATGTTGCTTTCCAAATGATGGTATCTACCTAATGCATATCCATGTATATGTGTTACAATTTATAATGAAATGTGGTGATAGAATTTTGAAATTTGAAATTTAATCCCTCAAAACCATATACATGTTATGAATGTTGATGTGAATTAGAAAAAAAAATTAGGGAATTGTTTTGTCTTTCTAACAATATCTTTCCAAAAATATTAATGTCATTTAATGTATTGAATTTCCATTTGAACTAAATGCTCGTGCTTACAAATTTCTTGAAAAGTTAACAAGCTTTTAGTTAGACTTCTTTTGGAACCATTGTGGAGATTATGAGAAACATCTAACATATCAAGTGGATGTTCCACCCATCATGAAGGACAAACAAATTTATAAAATTATTTTAATATTCTTAATTAATTAATAATATGTTTCTATCCTTCTTCACTTCAATATTAATTATTAACTAAATTAATAATATTATTGTTTTATTATGTTAATAATTAGTATTTAACCCATCCTCTAATTGTTGGGAAAAATACTAAGAGAGGGGGGAGGGTGCCAAGGGGGTGAATCGGTATTTTAAAACTTTCCTTTTCTTATTTATATTTTTGTACACGACTTTACTGAAAGAAACTCACATATGTACGCAACTGTCATGCAGACAACTAATGTTTATCCAGTAAACTTACTTTTCACTTAATTTAACATCTGTTTAACTTGAACCAATGCAGGAGTACCTCATTAAGAATTAATAAAATAATAATCATGTGATGTAAGAACAAAATAAACCATTACACATAAGAAACAAACATGAACACCACGATTTTTAGATGCAAACCCAATGCAGGAAAAAACCACTGTTGTTGTCGTCTCTGTCTTCTTTTATTATGATGAAATAATTCTTACAATCTTGTACGAGTGCAGACTCATACCAACATGTAGGAACCCCCCTAAAAAATGGTACAACCTTCTCTCGTTTTCCAGCATCTACTGGAAGGGAGCAACAACCCTCTGCACTATCATGGATCACATTTTATAAGTTTTCACACTGGATCCACCTGATACAAAACCTCAGATCTATAGGCCACGTTTCATCAAATTTTCATATTGTACCCTTTACCATCATTTAAGATCAATACCAAATATCAAAACCAAAACTGATCACTACAACAAATCACTCAATCATTGAATCCACCCAATGAACAAAATGAGATCCAAATCAATGAACTTATTCTCAACTAATAAAACCAGATAGTTTGCTGTAACCAGAATATCAATACTAAACCAAAACACTGCATCAACTCACTGAACCAATTATAAACCTTGATCAATAAAATATTAGAATATATACACTACTTTACTTAAGCAAACTCGTGTGTGTACGTGTTTTCCATGACGCATACCCACATTCATATCTTTAAATATTGAAACATGAAACATAATCATTGTCATTCTGAAATGAACTATGAATCACACACAAAACCACTGAATTCTTCTGAAAGAATGATGGAAACATCATTCATCTTCAATCACAAACAACTAGCGGAAACATCATTATTCCATCAATCAATTCAGCTTCAAATATCACTATTCAACCTAGATCATCAAGTAAGATTTCATTGAAATACATCAGAAACACAACAAGACTAGTTAGTCTGATCAAACATCGTTTTCAGCAAATCCCTAGCTTATATAGGTGCTTTTCATAAACATTTACATGTGTATATGTGCTTTTCAGGAATGAAACCTACCTATAGATTTGAATAGATACACGACTTACCAATGTTAAACCTGCATGTGTACGTGCCTTTCAGGTTATTAAACCCGCATACATATATGCAATTATTGACACAAAACCTTCACTTCACAACATAACTTTAGACATAGCCAGATCATGGCATACATAGAATAATCACACATCAAATCATTATCATCTCAAATCAAATCAACCCACAATCAATTTTATCATTTCAGATCTACTGGATCGGATCCATCATCAAATTCCCGAGTGCAACCGTAGGTTCAGATCAAGCAAATCATTAACAACGCATTACACGCACACTTACTTTGGATCTAACTATTCATGAAATATTCATCACTTGCACATCCAAATACTTTGATCTTCATCTCCTTACATATCTTAGCCCTTATCCAATACTACAGGTCAAAACCATACTAATGCCAATGGTATTCTTAGATGAGATTAAAGATCCTTTGTTGGGCTCAATACCATGGGTTAATACCATGGTAAAGATCCTTGGTATTTAGAATACCATGATGCGGAAACTGTATGTGCCTTTCCTTCTTCATACTCGTGTGTGTACGTGACTTTGCTTCATAGAACCCATGTATTCTTCTTGAAACTTCATCTTTATTATTCCTATGTCTCTAAACTGTTATGCCTTTGACTAAATGCTATATAACGTGTAGTCACATCCTCTTGAAATTTTCATGAAGTAGGTTTTCATCAAAGGACAACTCATCAAGTACGTTGCCATAAAGGAGAACAAATTAGTCATAATGCCAACAATCTCCTCCTTTGGACTTGATGGAAACCACTTTGGTTTTTGGTCAACACTACCTACAGATACTTGTAAGACACATCAAGCTAAGCACCGATCTTTTCAAACATCACTAAGCACCAAGATTTTCAAACACCAAGTTACTCTTCCCCTTTGACATCAAGGGAAAAGTGTTGATAAATTCTTAATGAAGGCTTCTCTCTTGAGCGTTCTAGATCTGAACTGCTGAGTATGAACACTGAATGTTGGCAATGCTCCCTCTATGCACATGCTGAAATTTGTAAAGGATGTGCAATGAATTACATGACTGTATGACTAAACTGAATATGACTTTTCCTATCATGGAGGACTTAGACTTATAGAAATCACCCAATCACAGTGGGTTTGCAAATTACATCATATGCCCAAAAAGATGGGATTACATGACTTAACCATAATAGTTCATATATGATTGAATTTTACAATTACTATATCATAAGTATTTACATGATGTTTACATCAAATGAAAGATATGAAATTTTTAATCAAGAAAAAAGACCTCAATAAGACCATGATAGTCATCAACAACTATCATATACCATATATGATCTACAACATAAGCATTTGTTAGCAGCAACATGAACACCAACATGCTCTCATTAAACAAGAACTTCATAAACATAAGCAACATCACCATTGATAAGCATCATTATGTATCAATAAATTCTAAATCAAACATAATGCGAACAATGAATTATTAGAAGGATAGAAAAGCTCCCCGTAAACCTGTGCCATATCTGCAAATTGTACTCAACTAATTCCAAAACCAACAAGAAAAATTGGAGCATGTTTATTCATCATAGAAAAATATGCATGATTATTTAGTTCAGAAGTTATGTATATATGTGACTGGTATTCATAGGATCTTCGTATAGAAAGTAAAATACTGAAACTTCTTAACTTCAGCTCCCCCTAAGCCTGTATTTCCTATACCAGTTCACTGCTACGACATCAAATGCACTGTTAGAAATTAAAAACAACCATGGGAGTTATTATCAAGACACATATGTATTACTCTCCCTGGTCTTGAAATATTAACAGAGTGATGAAGTAGGGACCATTCCTAAATTATGTGTGAGATATTCAAATGCATCACATGGAAGAGGTTTTGTAAATATATCAACAACATTTTCTTTTGAGGGAACATATGTCAGTTTGACCTTTTGTTCAAGCACTTGTTCTCTTAGAAAATTATATTTAATTGGAATATGCTTGGTCTTGGAGTGCATAATGTGATTTTTTGAGATACTAATGGCACTTGTATTATTGCATAGAAGGGAAATGGGGGGTGGAAATGGGTGGAGAACAATTGATTTGAATATCTTGCAATGCTTGCATCATCCAGAGAAATTGTGTGCAACAAGATGCATCAACAAGATATTATGCTTTTGCAGTAGATAAAGCAATTGAGATTTATTTTTTGTTGAACCATTATACCAAGTGGGGCCCCATATAGAATTCTCCTCCGCTAGTGATTTTTCTATCATCAACATTTCCTACCCAATCTACATTTGTATAAGCATGAAGAGTAAGGTCTACATCTTTGGGATACCATAATCTAAATTCTTGAGTGCCTTCTAGATATTTTAATATTCCTTTGACTGCCTGAAGATGAGTTTCTTTTGGATTAGCTTGGAATCATCCAATAATCCAAATTGCATGCATGATATCTGGTCTCCTTCTTGTAAGATAAAGTAGAATTTTGATCATGGATCTGTATTATGTGTTATGAAACCAACTCACAAAAAGATATAAAAGAAAGATAAACGCCTTAGAATTCAACCTCTTCGAGGGGGAAAACTCCTTTACATTATACAAATGAACAATTCTTGGATGATACAAATGAAAATACCACCTTTCTATATATATGATTCTAAGGGGTCATAATATAATTAGAACCAACATAACAATAATAATGTAAGTGCACAACAATGACAATAGTGGGCTTCTAGGAGGCACAATAATAACAATATGGGTACTACATGGCAACACCAATATAATAAGGGGGTTGTACTAATAAGAATAAGGGGTTAAAATAGTAGTACATGGACCTAACATGCCCCTATCCTTAAAAAATTGTTGTCCTCAACGCTTAAGTATTTTTGGATGCTTTTGTATAAAATTATCATCTTTCCATGTGGAATCTTCACTGGGTAAGTTCTTCCCCTTGATGAGATACTCTGAAATTGATTGATTTCATAGCTGTCAATTTCTTGGTTCTGTGATTGCTTCAGGTTCCAATATGATTTTTCCTTCCTTGTCAAGTTCTTGCAGTATTGTTTGAACTGGGATCTTCTACAACTTTTGAATGAGTTCCCACCCTGCTTCACCATTCTTCCATTCATCCCTTGCTTCATTTATTGAATTTGGTTGGATAATTATACCAACCTCTAGCATTTCAGCAACCATATGTTCAATTTCACTCCTTTGGGCATATGGATATTTGTAAGGCCTGATGTTTGGAGGAATATTTCCTATTATGAAATCAATAGCATGATCATGATCATGAACAGGTGGGAAGCATTCGCGAGTCTCAAATACCTTGGAATGATTGTCCAAGATTTTTTGGAGATTTGGGGAAATAGATGATTTCGATGTGGGAACCTCTAGTGAACATAATCGTGAAATTACGACTCTTTGTTCTTTCTTTATAAGCTTTGTCATTCTATTAGATATGATTATCTTTCTTGGTTTCCATGTGATACCCATTAATTCAACTTCATTTCCTTCTGAACAAAATTTCATGAAAATTAAAAGCTATTGCACCCAAGGATTGTAGCCGTTGGACTCCTAGTACAACAACAAGACCACCCATTGGAATGGAAAGCATTGGGCTATTCAATACATATTCGCCCATTATTAGCTTAATATTATGCCACTTTCCATAGCAATTTATGGTTCCTCCACTTGCAACCATCACTTGACACACTCAAGTTGGATATAGGAAGCAATTCAATTCCTTGGCTATCTTACAATAAAATTATGGGTACTGCCTGAATCAATCAACACTGTTATTTTTTTCTTCTTGATATGTCCTTCTATCTTGATAGTTTGAGGAGTGGTAATTCTGGCCAATTCATTACAAGATATTTTCAAATTCATTTCTTGATGCTCGATGTGATATTTCACTTCTTTAACCTTTTTCTTCTTGATATGTCCTTCTATCTTGAGAGTTTGAGGAGTGGTAATTCTTGCCAATGCTTTACAAGATATGGTAGCATTCATTTATTATTTCTTTGTGGTTGGTTCTTGGTGTATATCCTATTATTTTGACGTTTCTTGATCCTTTCCTTCCTCCTCTTCACAATATATGTAAAATAAGTTCTTCTAAGCACACTTATGATCTTTAGTGTATATTTTCTATCACAACTGTAACAAACCCCTTTTTCTCTTTTTTCTTCCAATTGTTGTCATGTAAACCTTGTAGGTTGTGGAAGGCTAGGATCAAAAACACTTCCATATTTATAGTTGTAAGTGGCAGGATTCCTTGTTTCCATAATACCTCTTTCAATTTTTCTTTCCAACCTAAATGCCTTCTCCAATGAATCAGGTTCCCAAAGACAAACCTCATGTTGAATGTTATCCTTTAAATTCTCTATGAAGACATCAACCCTTTTCTTCTATGGAATATCATTTACCCTTATATTCAATTTTTGGAAGTCCTTAATGTGCTCTTCCATTGAACCCTTTTGTTTGAGATTTATCAATTACTCTTTGTATGCTCATAATGTGCTATCATTTCTTCCATGAAAATTGACCAAGTGACAAGCACTTTATGACAAAGAATCCCGTTATACCATAAAAATTGATTCGGTTCTAAATATAAAGATACTCTATGTACCTTTTGTAATAGTTGCACCTCATTTAGATCAAAATATTGCTCCATTTGTAGTATCCAATTTACCGGATCCTTGTCATCAAACTTCCTCATATCGCTTTTTCTTGATTTTATGTGCTCGATATTGAAATGATTGTAACTCTATAATTTTGGATCTTTAAGTTCTACAATTTCTGCTTGTTATAGCCCTCTAAGTCCTGTTTCTAACCCCGCATGTCTTATCACAATTGGATTCCTGAGAAAAGGGTTATGCCCAAGCTTCCACAATGACCTAATTATAGAATGGTTCCATAGAATGAACTTGTATGAATTGCCATGTGTCATTGTGTCGACCTTAGGTTCGGAAAATGATACCCAACAAACTACAACCCGTCTGATTTTTATCACTTTGTATAAATTTTAATCTTATGCTCAAAGAGAAAGTTATGATGATTTGCCCAAGATCACTTGTTTGGGGTGTAATTCGGGAGCATGCAGAAACCCTAAATATATCAGACCATATCTCTGAAAATGTAGCAAAACAAGATCTCAAATTTGGGCCCAAGCTTCACCAAGATTCCGTCTCAAATGGGTTTTAATTTTTGAATCTAAAACTGCTTAGAAAATAAATTAGAGCCAAAATTCCACGATGACCTATTTGAGATGGAACTTTGGAGCTTGCAAAAACCCTAAAGTCCTCAGATCATATCTGCAAAAATATAGCGAGACAAGATCTGAAATTTGCACCCAAGGTTCAACGCGATTTTGGCTCAAATGGGTTTGGTGTTTAGATTCTGAAATGTGTCAGAACAAATGTTATAGCGAAAATTCCACGATGACTTGTTTGGAGCAGCAAAACCCTAGAATCCAAAGCTCTGATACCAAATGTTATGAAACCAGCTCACAAAAAGATAGAAAATAAAGATAAACACTTTAGAATTCAGCCTATTCGAGGGGGAGACTTTATTTACATTACACAAATGAAAAATTATTGGGTGATACAAATGACAAGACCTCCTTTCTATATATGGGAGTCTAAGGGGTCATAATATAATCAGAGCTAACATAACAATAATAATGTAAGGGCACAAAAATAACAATAGTGGACTTCTATGGGGCGCAAGAATAACAATATGGGTACTACATGGGAACAATAATATAATAAGGGGGTTTCACTAATAACAATAAGGGTTTACAATAGTAGTATATGGGCCTAACATTATGGTTGATTGAATGAATGAGAATCATCATGCAAACTGAGACTACATCTTGTCACCATTGATGTGCATACCCATTTGCAATCTTCCATTCCATATTTCTTTAGAATCTGCTTGAGGTACTTTGTTTGTGAGAGAAAAATTCCGTTCTTTGGTTGTTGCACTTGTAAACCAAGAAAGTATGTTAGTTCACCAAGTAAAGTCATTTCAAATTCTTGCTGCATAACAAAGGAAAACCTTTGAATCATGGATTCTTCATTACCAAAGATGATGTCATCCACATAAACAACAACAATGAAAATTTACCATTCTCCATCTTTATATATAGGTTGCTATCTTCAGACCCCTTAGTGAAGCCTTGTTGTTGAAGATACTTGTCAAGGCAATAATATCATGCATGAGGGGCTTATTTTAGCCCATATAATTCCTTATTGATTTTGCACACAAGTTTTTCATCATTTCCTAGAATGAACGCTTTAGGTTGTTCAATATAGACTTCCTCTAGGTCCCCATTTAAATTGTAGATTTAACATCCATTTATAGACTTTCAAATGATGAAAGCTTGAAAATGCAAGAAAACTTCTTATGGATTTTAGTCTGGCTATAGGTGCAAATGTTTCTTCAAATTATATTCTTTCTTGTTGAGCATAGCCTTTGCAAATGAGTCTTTCTTTATTTCTAATTACTTCTCCATTCTCATTCAATTTATTTTTGAATAGCCATTATGTTCAAATAACATTCTTATAATGAGGTCTAGGCACTAATTCCCATATAAGATTCTTTTCTATTTGTTCAAGTTCCTCATTCATAGCCTTAACCCAACATTCATCTTTTCTAGCTTGATTTATATTTTTTAGTTAGATTGTGGATAGCAAGGCTAGATAACTAGGAGTTCCAACAAGAGTTCTTCTAGTTTGTACTCCAGTTTCCTTGCCATCTAGGATTTGATATACTGATGATTTTTTTGAACATACCTTGATGGAGTCTTTTCTGATGTTTTTGTATTGTCACCTACTTTTTATGATGCTTCATTGATTCTCTCTTCAACATTATTTTGGCTTGTTGTAGGAGCATCTTCATCATCTACTGATGCTTCCCTTTTGGTACCTATGGATTTTTCATCAATCACAACATTAATGTATTCAACTATCTTTTGAATTTTTATATTATAGCATTTGCATCCTTTACTTCTAGAGAAGTAACCAAGTAGAATTCATTCATCTTCTCTAGATTCAAAATTTCCAAGCTTATCATTATTATTATTTATGTAACATTTACTCCCAAAGACTCTAAAATGCTTGTCAGTTGGATGCTTACTGAACCAAAGTTCATAAGGTGTTTTATCACTGTACATGAATATAAGCTTTGTTCAGAATAGTTAATATTGTATGTGTTGCTTTGCCCCAAAAGGTATGAGGTGTTCCATAATCATCAAGCATGGAACATGCCATTTGTTGAATTATTTTGTTCATTCCTTTTTCTACCCATTTTTTTGAGGTGTGTTAGCTATAGAGAACTATCTATTGAAGCCATGCTATTCACAAAGATCGAAAAATTCATCACATCTCCCCTGTCAGATCTTAGACATTTGATTTTTAATTCTAAATCATTATCTACTAAAGATTTTAAGACTTTAAATTTATCAAATGCTTCATCTTTATAATTTAATAAACCAATCCAACACATTCTAGTAAAGTCATAAATAAATAAGATGAAATATTGTTAACCTCTTGGTCAACTTTTCTTCGTTTGTCCACACAAATCAGTATGAATAAGTTCAAGTTGCTTACTTATGGAACCTTCTTTGGTATTGAATTGTACCTTGGTTTGCTTAACAAATTTACA
Organism: Pinus taeda; assembly: GCA_000404065.3. NCBI lineage: Eukaryota > Viridiplantae > Streptophyta > Pinopsida > Pinales > Pinaceae > Pinus > Pinus taeda. The sequence goes on along the minus strand of APFE031028705.1, from coordinate 179,600 downwards.
TTATTTTCATATAGTATTTTCTAGTAGAGAGACGTTGGGAAAATCTCAAACGGCTCCTAACTTGCTTGTTTATGTATTTGAGTAAAGCTTAGATGTCCCAATATTTTGTTCCACAACCAACTTTCTTCTGCTTTGCTTAAGTAACATTTTTCTAGACCGCCTTCCAAGATATCGACATTACCTGGAGTTCTTGTTCATTTTATTACGATTTTTCCTGTATCGAGATTCTGAACCACACAGTTCTTTGATCTGAAGACCACTTCATTCCCTTGGTCACACATTTGGCTAACACTTAACAAGTTATGATTCAACCCATCAACAAATATAACATTTGCATATTTAACCTTTTCTTCTAGCAAAACATTTCCTTTTCCTTTGATAAAAGTAGGTGAATTATTTCCAAAGATTACATTCTTTTCTATCTTTAACTCATTAAAAGACATAAACTTATCTTTATCACATGTCATGTGTTTTTAGAATCCGCTATCAATGTACCACAAGTTTTCTTGATATCGTACATATAAATCTAGACCAAAGTTCTCAGATTCGATGGTCTTCTTCTTCCATACCTTAGATTTTGTTGCTATTTTCTCGTTCTTAGCTATTGATCATCCTTTGTACCTGCATTCAGATTCTTTATGCCCAAATTTATTGAAAAAGGAGCATTCAATTTCATGTTGAAGAGAAGAGAAGGCATTGTGAGAGTATTTATTTATCCCAAACTCGTTCTTTTGTTTTCTTGCTTCTCTAGTCATGATATTTTTGTAAGCAACACATTGAGCATCCTTATGTTCGAAATTGTGAAAAGTGAAAAAATGTCCATTAAAGTAGAATTTTTTGGAAGTATAGTACATTATAGTTTTGTTTTCCTTTTGATTGAGTTGGGAATAATTTATCTCTGAAGTATTTGGTCCTTTATTCTTTTGTTGTACGTTGGAGTTTTGTTGACTGCTTCTTTTCACTGCATTGAGATAACTTTCTATTTATATAGAATACTTTAAAATCTTTGATGGTTCTTCACTATATCCAAGACCTGTCTTTATAATAGGAGAGAGTTGAACTTTGATGATTCCATTTAAGGTTTTATATCCTTTAGAAAATCTAAGATTAATACTTTGTTCTTTCTCAAGTTCTTTCCTTAGACTTACTATTTCAGATTCTAGCTTTTCATTATGCTCTTCCTCTTCTATGATTTGTTTTTCAAAAATTCTTCTACTACTTTAGCTTCTTCTAAACAAACCTTAAGTTGAATTATTTCTTCAATAAAAATATATTTTTCTTCTGGGGCATCCATGAAATTATCATTAGACTTACTACTACTTCTATCATCAAATGTCATAAGTAATTGATATTCTTGATGAAACTCACCTTCTTCCCCATTTGAAAGACCATCATTGTCTTCATTTGTATAAAAAACTCTCTTGTTTTCAAACCTTCCCCTATTTATTTTTGCAACTTCTTTGCTTTTTTCATGATTTTCTTTATAAGGACACTTGGCAGTGTAATGACCAACTCTACCACAAGCAAAACACTTGAAGGGGAACCTACCTCTGAATCTTCCAGTACCCACTTGGAGTTTCTTTACGAAGTTTTCCTTTTCTTCTTCTGATAAATAACCTCATTCTTCATTTTATTTTCCTTTTGCAGTAGCTTTGAATAAAGATTCTTTGATATCTGCATGACCCACTTTTCTCATTTCATAGGCTGTTAAAATCCCATGAAGTTGTTCAATAGTAAGATTCTTCAAGTGCTGCATTTCTTCTGTGGAAGAAATTTTTTAATCGAATTTGGGAGTTCAAGACCTTAATATTTTTTCAACAAGTGATGATTCTTTTATTTCTTCACCAAGATTTCTCATAAAATTAACAATCTCATCTACCCTAAGAAAGAAACTTGTGATACTCTCATAATTTTGCATTTTGAGAGTTTTATATTGAATTCAAAGAGTTTGAAGTTTGGCATTTTTTTGTCTTGGTGTCACCTTCATAGATTTGGATGATCTTGTCCCATATAGCCTTTGTTGTATTTAACTACACCGCCTTGAAAAATTATGACTCAGCCAAGATTCTTAACAGAGCATTGACAACTTTTGCATTGGTCTCATATTTCATATTTTATGCTTCATCTATGGGAATGGAGGATGGGTATTGATAGCCTCCTTCAAAAATTCCCCAAAAATATTCTCCAAGAGACTGTAATAAGCTCTTGTTCTTACCTTCTAGAAAACTAGATTGGTTCCATTGAACAATGGTGGCTTGATAGATTTTGTCCCCTCTTAATTTCTCATCTTGATGAATCTTCCTTCAATCAATCAAGATTTTTCCAATGGACCTACTCAGATTCCAATTCTTGGAAAAATACTTGAGAGGGGGGGGGTGTGAATCAATATTTTAAAACTTTTATTTATGTAAGCGACTTTACTAAAAGAAACCGGCATATGTACGCAACTCTCATGTAGATAACTAGCATATATCCAGTAAACTTACTTTTCAGTTAATTCAACATATGTTTAACATGAACCAGTGTATCAATACCTCATTAAGCATTAATAAAATAGTAACCATGTGTAGTAAGAAAAAAATAAACCATTACACATCAGAAGCACACATGAACACCATGATTTTACGTGGAAACAAAATGTGGGAAAAAACCACTGATGTTGTCGTTTTTGTCTTCGTTTATTATGATGAAATAATTCTTGCAGTCTTGTACTAGTGCAGACTCATTCTAGAATCCAGGCACCCGCCTGTAGAAGGCTACAACCTTCTCTCATTTTCCAGCACCAATTGGAAGGGAGATCCAACCCCTTGCACTATCGTGGACCACGTTTCATAAATTTTCTCATTAGATCCAACTGATACAAAACATCAAATATGTAGGCCACATCTCATCAAATTTTAATACTAGACCCACAAACATCTTTTAATCATAGTACCAAATATCAAAACCAAAATTGATCACTGTAACAAATCACTCAATCATTAAATCCACTCAATGAACAAATTGATACCAAAAACAACCAACTTATTCTCATCCAATTAAAGAAGTTAGATCATTGTAATGAGAATACCGATATTGAACCAAAACACTATATCAACTCATTGAACCATCTGTAAACCCTTATCAATAAAATATCAGAATATATACGCTACTTTATTTAAGAAAACTTATGTGTGTATGTGCTTTCGATGATGCATACCCACGTACATATCTTAAAATATTGAACCTTGAAACGTAATCACTATCATTATAAAATGAACTTTGAATCAAACACAAAACCACTAAATTATTATGAAATAATCATAGAACCATCTATGATCTTTAATGACAAACAACTAGCAACATCATCATTCTTCACTCAATCAATTCAACTTCAAATATCACTACTCAACCCATATCATCAAGTAAGACTTTATTGGTAGATCACAGAAACACAGCAAGACTGGTTAGACTGATTAGACATCGTTTTTAGCAAAACCTTAGCTTATATACGCACTTTCCATGAATAATTTCCACGTGTATACACAATTTTGAGGAATGAAACCCATGTACAAATCTGTATAGATACGCGACTTACCAATGTTAAACCTGTGTGTGTACATCCCTTTCAGGTTATCAAACACGCATAAAAATCTGCAATTATTGACACAAAACCTTCATTGCACAACAAAACTTTAGACATACCCAGTTCTCGGCATACACAGGATAATCACACGTAAAATCATTACCATCTCAAATTAAATTAACCCACAATTGATATTGTTATTTCAAATCTATTTAATCTGATCCGTCATCAAATTCTCGAGTGCAATCATAGCTTCAAATCAGAAAATTATTAACAACCCATTATATGCATACTACCTTTGGATCTAACTACTTATGAAATACTCATCACTTGCACTCTCAAACACTTTGATCTTTATCTCCTTATATAACTTAACCCTTATACAATACCACGGGTCAAAACCATACTAATGCCAATGGTATTCTTAGAAAAGATCACATATCCTTTTTTGGGCTCAATATTGTTGATCAATACCATGGTAAAGACCCTTGGTATTTAGAATACCATGGTGCGGAAACTGTACACGCCTTTCCTTCTTCATACCCGTGTGTGTATGCGGATTTCCTTCATAGAATCCACATATACTTCTTGAAACTTCATATTTATCATTCCTCTATCTCTGAACTTCTATGCCTTTGACCAACCACTGTGTCACATGTAGACACATCATCTTGAAATCTTCATCAAGTAAGTCTTCATCAAAGGATAACTCATCAAGTAGGTTTCCGTCAAGGACGACACATTAGTCATAATGGCAACAATAACCTTAATAATATTGTTTATTAATTATTAATTCCTATTATTAATTATAATGGTAATAGGTAATCTAATTTTTTAACCCATTTCTTTACCTAATAATATTATTTATTAGGATAATAGTCACTATTTAAACTTTTTCTTTCGCCTTCAATATTTCTTTTGAATTTTGTTAAATCTATTTATCTTGCAATCCTTCAATTTATAATATTTTAATATTATTTGGGTCAAGCTGATCTAATCTTGACAAATCCTAGGAATTATACATTAATGTTTCTCCCTATTTATCTAGGTTCTGCACACTTAACTACTCATAAAAGCTTTGTTTTTTATTGATGATGGGTGGAGCATCCGTGTGAATTTCAAACATTTCTCATAATCTGTACAGTGGTTCTAGAACAAGGATTATGAACAATATGATCTCCAACTATGAAAACTTATATATTCAAGTTAACAAATGACTTCCATTCCCAAGACCTAATCTATTGCTCATTTATAATTTTCAGAAAGAAAATATAAGAATGTGATCCATATAGAATGTAGTATTTTTTGTTTTTGTCAAAAATTAATAATTTTTATTATTTTTGAAACCCAACAAATTAATATTTGAATCAAATTTATACACATTTTGTTTTGAAGAAAATATTTCTTCTACTTATGTAAAATAAATAAAATGAAAAATATCATTATATAGAGGAAACATCCATGCAATGCAAACATAATTTTATAATTATTTGGTTATGTATTATATAATATGCATAATCTTTTGATGGTGGTATTTACTAGGGATTTACAAAAAAAAAAAAAGTAGTGTAAGTTTTAGGAAAAAGTGAATTAAAACTATAGTATGAAATCCCAAAAAAAGAAATTTATATGTCATTAGAAATAAGATTAAATGAAAAATCTACATGCCTCATGTCCACAACCTTCCATGGAGGATATGAAGGGATTTCACCTATACAAATTTGCAACTCCATGAAAACATGTAGAAATGAGAAAGAGTTATTATCTTTGAAGCCATCAACTAAGGTTTATACCTCAATTGAGGGTTCTAAAATATCTTAATTGAGAGCTTTAAAGGCCCTCGATTGAGGTACTTTTGACATAGATAGTTCATATTTTGTTTAAAATGCTTGAAAAAGGTTTTACCTTGATTGTAATTTTAATCCGTTAGTTATGTTTCTAAACTTCAATTGAGGGCTTAAAGCCTTCATCATGTAAAACATCAATCAAGGGTCTACAACAACCATTTTTAGTTGCTCAAATTGCCTAAAAGTGTCATTGAGATGCATGGATTCACCTAATAAGGCATAGATGTTGTCCTTCTCATTAATAGCATAGTGTGACAATGTAGAGATGACAACACACATAAAATACACATCACCACACTTGAAATCATGTTCTTGCAAATGGCCCTTATAAATTTGGAACTCATTGGAATTAGAATTAATTGCTCCATCATACTTCCAAAAGTATGTGAATTAGATCTACATTACAATACCAAGTGGCAAACTAGAGAAACAGGAAGAATCACTCACCCTCTATAGTAGATTGATAATGAAGTAAATGGCATCCATTGTGTGCTAATACAATAAACATTAAATAATTGCCTAGAAAAATTCTAGTCATGGATTAAGTGACAAAAAAACAAAAAAAATGTTTTCCTTGAGGGATATAACATCCTTATAAAACATGAAAAGATCAACATCCTTTAAAAGAAAAGGAGTCTCCATAGTACCAAGATACAAAAACATATATTGTAAACCTTCTAAACTCAAAGCACACTACATGCATCAGGTCATTTTGGTTGTCCTTAATTCAATTTAGCATAATACAGTTTTAACCAAGGATATACACTTATAACAAAAGCATCACATAGAAAACAAAGACCAAAAATGGAAATGTAATAACCTAGTAATTTCATTTTATGACTTTTATGTTAATGTGTGGATGTAAGGTCAAATGGGACAAGTGACATAAAGTGATGATGTAAGTATTCAAGTGACTAAGAAAACTTTGTTTTTTGTTGTGTATTATTATTTTAGAAAATATGTTAAAGACTAAAATATGAGGCCGTAATCCTAACTTATAGGGGAAAACAATTAGAATTAGTTATGCCCAAGAAGGTGTGGGAACAAAAATAAGAAAATCCTCCTTTTCTACTATTCAAGAGAACTATTGGTAAGAGCAGACCATAAGAAATGCATGACTAGAGATAGATGTCATGAATTGGAACTTGCACAATGAAAACTGCAGGGGATAAAGGCAATTTATCTTAGGACTTAACCTGTGGGAGAGAAATACTTATTTTGAACCATGAAAATTTAGAAGGACATTACTAAAGGGTTAGGGAGGTGAACTAAAAGGATCCTTGAGTTGTTTACCCTTAGCAAGGAGGAGTGGAGCTTAGGGGAAACTATCTGAGAAAGCTAGTTCATGGTTGGGTGGAACATGGAAGCCTTTAACATATTTTTTTGAAGACTTTAGATAGTTATATGAATGTTAATTTATTATGTGAATAGTAGGAATTGGATAGTCAAATTATTTTAGGTAAAGATAGAATAGATTGCTACTATGAAATTGAATGGATCTGAAATAGGAGAAGTACAGATAAAAAGTTTTATTGTCCACTTCTAAATGAGAATAGGTATATGTATAAGTATATGTGGATGTATGCATGGTTATCTATATGTGGAGGTGCTCAAGTGTGGGGTAAGAACCCTTTTTGTTGAAGGAAGTGTCAAGAGGTTACCCATAAAATTCTCTTGGAACCCTTTCAGTGGGAACAACATGAATACAATGAAAGGTAAGGAAAAATAAATTCACAATATAGTTTCATAAGAAAAGATAGTGCGAAGTGGTAAGGAACTATTTATACACAGATAAAATTTGGATACAAAACTTACTAGTACTTGAATGTGTCTTCTTAAATGCAGTAATATAGATTGTCTATAAATAAATATTACAATACTGTTACACTGAAATTTGTCACCATGACTATCTGCAGTTAATATGGCTCCATCAATAGTCATATTATCCTCCTTGTCAAGCCTAATACCTCTGCTCTTGATGTCAAACTTCAAAAAAGAGAGAAAGTCACTAAAACATGTTTATCTCTGGGTACGCAGATTCTCTCTACCTTGCCTGCGTGTACGCATCCCAAACTCATTGTACCTGCGTACTTGTACGCTCTGTAAGCCAAAGGATGGGTGCGTACCCCTGCAAAGGTCAAAAGGCGCGAGTTTCATCTTAAAAAAGTTACTTGTGGTCACTTCTAGAGCCTTCTAGAAGAGTGTTTGACGTGTATTGAGCGCCTCCAGATGGTTCATGCATCCCTATGATAGAGGAACTTATCCCATAAAGAGAGGAGCTACCCCATCCAAAAGAGGGAGTATCCCATTGATGTTGGACCTGAATAACTTCCTCTAGAACACTATAAATACAGGCATTGGGCCAAAGGAGGGGAGGTTGAAAGCTGAACATTCCAAAGGGTAGATGCTGCTGGAATTAGGACTTCCTTGTAGAAGCTTTTGAGGAGAGATTACCATCCTTTCTTGTTTCATTTGGAAGTGGGTGAGCTTGTCAAAGTAGAGGAAAACTCTTGCTGGACCCTGGGAGGAACTTGCACAACACCAAGGCTCAGGTTGTAATGGTTTCTTTTTTGTTTCCTTAATCCAAATAAGTCCATTCTTCTCAATGATTTGTTGTTAATGAATTGTTTCATATACTCCTTGGTCTATATGTTGAATATGCTTTGTTTTATGGAATATTCAGGTGTTATGTAATCGTTTGATTGTTAGTGTATGCAGGTTTCAAATTGAAGGAGGAGCTCATCAGGATCAACGAGCGTAGGACTTGAGGTAGGATCGAAAAACACTTGGTTTCTCATGAAATAATGTATGTTTAGAGAAGGATTGCTCTTAATTGTCTTGTTTTTCACTAGAGAGTCTTAGACTCCTAGGGAGGTTAGTTTTGTCTGCAAAAATAACTCTTTCCGCATGACAAATTGGCGACTCCACTGGGGAATCCATTGATGTGATTGATTTTTCCTTTGAGTATTACTTTGATCTGAAAAGAGTCTTGTTTCTTTTGTTTTTTGGTTGTTTGACTGTGTTTTTGGGTGGGTTAGCTTAGAGTCAAGTTAGAATTTAGTTTTTCTTAATTTTTCAGTAGTACGCACCCTCTGAGTTAGACACAGTGCGTACCTGTACGCATTGTATCTTTGCACACAGAGCATGGACGCACCTGGTTAAACAGGATGCCTGCGTACCTTGTTAAAATTGAGAAAATTTCAATTTTATCCATTTTTTCTCTTTAGATTTTGTTTTCCTTAGTCTTTATAGCCCAGATCCACTGGTTGTCTGTCAAAAACTTCACCTGAACTTGTCCCATTAGTATCAAAAGTTTTAGTGAAATTCATTGAAGTTTTAGCCTTAGGGTTTGATTTTTGCATTGGTCCTGTAGTGACTTTGACTTTAGAAGTTGTGGAACCTTAGATATC
>APFE031028705.1:70437-157054 GCA_000404065.3 Pinus taeda | reverse complement strand
AAAGTTTTTGATCTGAGTATGGGAATGCCTACCTCAGTGATGATATGATCTTATACATGTATTTTGTGTTGAAAATTACAGGTTCTGACCGGGCTCTCCACAAGATGATCCTCGAAATGATAAAGTACTTCACCCTTCCTATATGATATAAAACACTTATCCATTACAGGCTTCGTACTTTAGGGGGCAATCTGTTACACTGAAATTTGTCACCATGACTATCTGCAGTTAATATGGCTCCATCAATAGTCATATTATCCTCCTTGTCAAGCCTCATACCTCTACTCTTCATGTCAAACTTCAAAAAGAGAGAAAGTCACTTAAAAACATGTTTATCTCTGGGTACGTAGGTTCTCTCTACCTTGCCTGCATGTACGCACTCCAAACACAATGTACCTGCGTACTTGTACGCTCTGTAAGCCAAAGGTTGGGTGCGTAGCCCTGTAAAGGTCAAAAGACGCGAGTTTCATCTTTAAAAAGTTACTTGTGGTCACTTCTAGAGCCTTCTAGAAGAGTTTTTGACGTGTATTGAGCGCCTCCAGATGGTTCATGCATCCCTATGATAGAGGAGCTTATCCCATCAAGAAAGGAGTTACCCCATCCAAAAGAGGGAGTATCCCATTGATGTTGGAACTGAATAACCTCCTCTAGAATACTATAAATACAGGCCTTGGGCCAGAGGAGGGGAGGTTGAAAGCTGAACATTCCAAAGGGTAGATGCTGCTGGAATTAGGACTTCCATTGTAACTTGTGAGGAGAGATTACCATCCTTTCTTGTTGCCATATTGGAAGTGGGTGAGCTTGTCAAAGTAGAGGAAATCTCTTGTTGGACCCTGGGAGGAGATTGCACAACACCAAGGCTCAGGTTGTAATGGTTCCTTTTTTGTTTCCTTAATACAAATAAGTCCATTCTTCTCAATGATTTGTTGTTAATGAATTATTTCATGTACTCCTTGGTCCATATGATGAACATGTTTTTTTTTATGAAATATTCAGGTGTTATGTAATCGTTTGACTGTTAGTGTATGCAGGTCTTAAAGTGAAGGAGGAGCTCATCTGGATCAGCAAGGCTGGACTGCTACAACAAGCGGTGGATTTGAGGTAGGATCGAAAAACACTTGGTTTCTCATAGAATAATGTATGTTTAGAGAAGGATTGCTCTTAATTGTCTTGTTTGTCACTAGAGAGTCTTAGACTCCTAGGGAGGTTAGATTTGTCCGCAAAAATAACTCTTTCCGCATGACAAATACAAAGGAAATAAATCTTTTGGTTATCCTCACATTTGGTGTATAGGGATATTAAGAGCAATCATGTGTTCATAGGCCCAACCATGGTTAGTCTTGGACAAAAGAGGAGATAAGGCTCAGAAGACCAAAAGTAGTCCCCCATTATAGGGGTCCACTAGGGTTTTGGCCTAGTTGTAACAACCCTCATTAACACACCTTATTTTTTTTACTAGATAGAGTAAGAAAAACTACTTCCATACCATACCCCTTTGTTCATATAATTGTAATTTGTTATTAAGGGTTACCTTAGTATTCTTTATATTAATCATTTTGCAAATGATCTGCTTTAATTTTTCATTTGGGTACAAGTTCTTTTATTCTAAGCTATATTATTCTACTAACATTTTGAATTCCAAAATCCACTATTGTATCTACATTATGCACATGATTTAAATCGTCAAGGAGTTCCATTTTTATGTGTTGGCATTGTAGTGCTGACATTGATGTTGATACAGAGTTTCATTGTTTGTCTTATCATTGATGTCAACTTAATGATGGTGACTTGCCAAGGGAATAGTAGAGGCATAATGAAAGAAGAAAAAATAAGGAAAAAAAAAACAAAAAAAATAAATAAATAAAAGAAGAAGAAGAAGAAAGAAACAATAAATAAAATAAAATAAAATAAAAGGGAAAAAAACAAAAAAGTCTCTCATTTATGAAGGAGATGATTCATTAAATTTGAAAAATCCTTTGATTTAATGAAGAAGCTGATTGATTAAAATTGAAAATTTCTCTCATTTATTGAATAAGGTGATTTATTAAGTTTGAAATTATCTCTCATTTATTGAAGAAGGTGATTGATTAAACTCAAAAAAGTCTCTTATTTATTGAAAAAGGTGATTATTTAAGTTTGAAAATATATCTCTTTCAATAAAGATGATGGTGGATTGATTCAAGGAGGAAAGTTGTATGAACATAAACAAATCTATAATGTATGAAGAGAGATGATTATATCTCCATTACTCTAAATGAAATTATTATTTTAATCGCTCCAAAAAATTATTTATAGGAGAAAAAATTGTGAAATTTGGTTGGTTCTTTTGTGAGAGTAAATCATTAGAGATAATTGAGAACATTGAGATATAACTGTGAGAGGAGAGACATAGTTGTAACATATTGCTGAAGGAGATCAATTTTATTGTAGAGTTTTGTGTGCACACTTCAACAAATGTTTTATGCAAGCTTATGAAGGTTGGTTATTTTTTTTATTGAACAAGTGTGTGAAAGGAGAAGAGTGCACAAGTTGTGAGGGACATTATATAGAAAATTTGAAGCAAATTGGGAAATTTGTAATAGTTAGCATAAGCATGATTAACCCAACATCTTATGTAAAGAGCGAGGAGATGGAATAAGAAATGATTGGGGATCATTTGGTGTATGGTTTTTGCTAGTGCATTCATCGTATTATTATGTAGGGTTTGTTTTTGGACATATTTTATCATAATACATAGGGCTGATATGTTTTTATTGAGATGTGTAGTTATCCTTGGATTCCAATTTGAAAATGAATGAAAGTGTGCCTCAAATTGTTTGAGGAGGTGGTGACCTCCATTCAGTAGTGGGTGAGCAAGATAGGGGTGGTGTCTCCTTGTTGGTGGTTGCTGGAAAAATAGTATATTTGGAGTATCATCTCCATCCAACGGTGGTTGATAGTAGAGTGGTAGTTGGGTAAGGCTAATTGGGAGTTGTGGTCTCCAAGTGGTGTTGTCTTGCAAAGTTGTGTGAGTAGAGACTTCCTAGTTAGTGGTGGCCAGTAATATTGTTGACAAGGATAGTGGCCAAATGAAAGATGTAAATATTTGATTTATAATAATAAGAGAACGAGAAACAATACAACAAAAATAGGTGGTTTTTCTACCCTTCAAGGTTTCCACTAGAAACACTTGTGTCTCCTTGTGAATGTTTGTATTTATGCTTATCAAGGCTCTTATGTTGCATTTTATCTACATATGTCATTGATGTAGGTTTCTCTTTATTAAATCGACAAAAAGAAATTAAAGTTATATAAGGATTATCACTATTGATTCACCACCCCTCTAAGTAGTGATCTAAATTTGTAATAAGCGGTATCATAGTGGGGCCCTTTGTTGCAGCTTAATCATTGGAGAGTAAATCTAGGGATGTTGCTGAAGATTGCAATTTTTTTTGGAATGGATCAACAAGGAGTTCCAATTCTTCACAGAGCTAAATTTGCAATATGGAAGGTCAAATTAGATAGGTACTTGTTGTCACTTGATGAAAATATTTTTATTTCATAGACTATGTAATGAAATAATAATTTAATGATATGGCTAAAGGGATTATTTTGCATGGGGTTTTAACATCTGACAATCTTTATGTGAGACACTATGAGACTACAAATTGTTTTTGGATAGGTTGCAGAGTATGTATTATGGAGAAAAATTTCATATCTTGGAGAAGGTTGAAGGACCTTACCACTCTCATGTTGATGAGAAGAAGAATGCAAAGGATTGTACACTTATAGGAGTGGAACCAATGATAGCATCAATGACAGAACTTAAATAACTAATGATAGCAATAGTGAATCAAGTATTGATCTAGAGGGAAAGAAAATGAAGGTCAACAGAAAAAATGAAGTGTTGCAAAGGTTGGAAGAACAATGCAAGATAGTGGTCCTAGAATAGAAGTTTAAAAGGCTCACAACTAATAATAAAGTCCAGTGAAAGTTATTGCAAATTTTTGATGGAAAGGAGTGTTCCTACAAAGAAGAAAATTTTGATTTGAAAACTCAGCTACAAGAGGCATGGAAAATCCAAGAAAGAATGAGGAAGCAGTAAAAGTAAAAGGAATATGAGTTTAAAAGACTAAATTATGAATCATATTCTACAAAAGAAGATTTAGAAAGGATCAGATCTAGCACTCAAACAACTACAAGCAAATTGGAAAATATTGAAGCAACTAGTAGCAATGTGAAAAAGGAAAGTCATCAACAACACCAACAACCAAGAAAGGAGAAAAATGATGAGCTGAGAAAGGTATATTCAGCAAGAAAATCTATTTCTCCCATAATGAGAAATGCCAAGTTCTTCAACAGCCAAAAATGTGGACATATAGCAACAAACCATAGAAGTAAATAGATCAAGTCCTCTCAACAAAAGGAGTAGCCAAGGAGAATCAATCTCAAGCATGTATGAAAGGAAGATTTCCCTCAACATGAAGACCATCAAAAGTCAATGATAATAGTCATTTTTATGGTTATTATTTATCATGCAATAATTTTGGCCATAGGGAAATTGACTGCAGGGCATATACAAGGAGACAAGAACATATCAATAGAACATATGAAACTATTCCTTTGTTCCTTGGTCACATAAGGTGTTGTATGTGTGACAATATTGGTCATAAGGCCAAAGATTCAAATTTGTCCATGTGTTACAGGTGTTCCGGTCAAAAAGAGAAGATAATGCAAGGCCAACCACACATGAAGCAACAAGGGACTTCCACCAGAACTTCAAGCTTGCATGGTATTAGGGAGAGCATATGGCCACATATTGAGGTGCATGTAGATCCTTGGAGGTGAAACCATATTGGAGAGATTGAATGAAGAAAAATATTCATATTAGGGAAGAGATGCATGTGCTCAGGGGGAGCTACATAAGGTTTGAAGTGATGGTTTTATTTTTTATCTATTCATATTTTCAGTCTGATACTAGTCAGATCAGCCATATGTGATTTTTGATAACATTGAAGTAGTTTTCTTGTTGACATCCTAATTATTCTTTGAAGACATGGAAGTGAAGTATGTGACCGATTTGCATATAAATGATATTTTTTCAATCTGTGACCAATAGTGGCTAATTTACAATATCTTATAACGTGACCAACTTTTTGTCATATTAGTTAATCATTAATTTGTTGTATCAATTTTATTTCATAGTTGTATATTTAGTCATAAATTTAGTCATAAATTTTGTCATTAACTTGGTCATTGATTTAGTCATTAATTGCCATGATTAATGACCAAATACATAAAAAATATACTACTGCATGATCACGCGAGAAAACCAATTAATGGATGAAGAAATATGACCGAAATGTTGGGCATGTTATAAGATACTATAAATTATCTATTAATAGTCATACATATGCAAATTTTAGTCATCGTTTGAAACCAATTAATGACCAGATAAATATGACTAAACTTTGGTCATGTTATAAAAAACTATAAATTAGCTACTAATAGTCATATATATGCAAAATTTAGTCTTCATTTGTAATCACAAATTTAACATTTATAGTAGTCATTTATCCTTTTTTGATAGTTTAATATTCATTATATAAATGACTAATTTAGTAGTTTATATTCATTTCATTTACTTATATTAATAATCATTATAAATTACTAATTTAGTTGTTGTATATTCATTTTATTTGTGTTCATCATTAATCAATATAAACTACTATTTTAGTAGTTTTAGATTGATTTTATGTGTTCATTATTAATCAAAATAAATTAATTAGTATGATTTTACAATGAAATAAAAAAAATGACATACAATGTGCATGTTCATCTAACATGAAAACACAAAGTTACATATGTTAATTACAATATTAAATAATATCAAGTACAACTATAAATAATTTCAACCACATAAATTATATTATATGAACTTTAAAGTATTACAATATGAGTTTCCAACTTAATATTGGTTGGGCTACAATTTACACATGAATATTGTTTTATCACTTTAAACCATTATCATTATGTTGCCAAGGCATTGCAGGTGAATTCACCAACTCTAAATACTTCACCATCAATTTGTATGTGTGTCACATGCAAGATATTGTCTTTAAGGGTATCACTAAACTAGTTCACTTCTCTCTTTCTTTGTGCTTTTATCGCTCCAATGTTATTGTTTTCCTCTTTATTCAATTCGTGATTCTTACCATCAATATTGAGTTCCTATTTTGTAAATCAAAGAAGATACAATGTAGAGTAAAATACATGAAAAACAATGAGCACTAGAATATAAAATATAATAGAATATAATCGTTTTATATGACATATACCTCAACATCAGCCATTTCAATGCCATTTTTCCCTAGAAAAGCAAGAAAATCGAACAAGTTTTTTTCAACTAGGAAATAGTGGCCACCATGAGACCATATGACTTGTATAAACAGAGCAAATAAAACATCACCATAGAAAATAACACCTTAGGAAACTAGTATTCAACCTTTAGGAAAACGTTAGGCGCAATCATGCCAACTAAGTTACATGCTAAAAGTCTCATGTTGTAGATAACTTGAGAAAACAATTGGAAAGAAAAATAAATCATTTAATAAATAATGTATGATAGTTTCGTGGAAAAATGCATCATAAAAGAAGAAATTTCTCCAATGGTTATCCATACATGTGGGTGGGTAACATGCCCCAAAATGCCATGATCCTTAAGGTCCTATCAAGGTCTCAAAAATCATTGCGTCAACACAGGGGGAAAACCACCCAGTTTGAACCTTAAGGTAGCTCCTTTTCCATTTAAGTAGTGGCTCCGACTGGATATAATGGCACCAGTTTCCCAAAGAGGGTGATTGAATATATATATAATGTTGATAGTGGAGTGAAATAGATGGATTTTCAACAATGAATCAAATGGGAAACATATACATTAATCTATTCTATAACACGGGATTGTTTAACATTTGTCTAGATGCGATCTACATTAATTTTCCATAGTGAATGACAATATAGATTGATCAAACACTAATGGAAATGAAAATATTTAAAGATGATTATTATGATTAAACAGTTAATCAAAATAATATGTATAGTTCATATCACATTTAGAAAAAAATAAAATTTCTTAACAAATATTGAAAAAAACATCAATGGCAACATGTTCAGAAGTGAATACATGTAACACTGTTCTTTTTGAAATATCATGTAATAAACAATCTGCATAGATAAATTCACTATTTATTTCATGAACAAAACAGAGGCACAAAGATAGAAATACTAGATGCATGTTTGCTTAGCTCACAAAGGAAATAACAACAATTTAATCCTTCTCACAAATATAATTCCAGGAGAATAGTAGTACAACTTCTCGAAATACTTTATTGAAAATTCATAAAACCATGTTCCATTATTTCTGTTAAAAAAGGATGAAAGTACAGTAGTGCAATCTTTCGTAAGCCTTTCTTCATAAAATTCAAGACCTTTATTTCCTATAGTAGCTAATCTTAAATAGGAAAAACAACTATAATCTATTATGTAGAGCATTGAGGGAATTGAACAGATTCCTTCAACAATGTTTAAAGAAAACAATATTTGGTAGCAGTTTCTTGCAAAGGATTTGTTGTCATTGTCAGCTCCATTCATTCCATTGAATTCTTCACATGCCTATCTGTCTTGCTTGAACTGATCTTCCAATGATCAACATCGATGTCTTTCTCTATTATGGACCTGAACATGGAAAACATGGATTGATAAGATAAACATGAATGATATGATAAACAAATTTTATTTGAAACAAATCACTTTTGCAGGAAATTAGGAAAACGTAGAGTGAAATAAACCTGACAAAGATCGTGGAGAGGAATGCAGAGTTTTATGCCTTATCACAATTAGCTATCAAAGTTTAGGTCAGATCATAAAACAATTGCAGTCGGCATATCCGGGGCCAAAAATTTAGAGCAATTGCAATTGGCGTGGAGCAGTAGTATTCCATACTAAATCCAAAAGAGGCCTTTTTTTTAAACTACATCGAAATCAACATTTGGAATGGTGGATGGCTTGTTATAAACCATATCCTTTTTAAAATTTGCAATTTCCATGGATGCGAGGTATGTATGAGTTGCACTGTATAATCCCATCAGGTCCGGTCTAATCACAAATCGCAATTGACTCAGGTGAAAGGTTTATTACAAGCTGTGTCCCTTTAAATTTTATGATTACGAGATTTGGGGTAATGTCAGGGATGATGTCACAGATGACATGGATCTGACATGGTGGGAGATGTGAAAATTATTTGGTAGTTTAAGTGGAGGATGACATATATCTAACATCACTTCCGATCTCATATCACAATAAGAATTGGGAATGGTGCTTGTGATAGCTCTAGACGCGGGATTTAAATGAAATGAAGTTGATAATTCCCTTGGGTCCGAGCTTATCATAGATTATAATCGGCTAATGGAGGAAGTAGGAGACATGACCTTTAGAATCATGTGATTGCGATATAGGCCTCCAGACATGATATAAATATAAATCGCAGTGAATAATTCTCTCGGGTCTAGGCTTATTGCAATTCACAATTGGCTAAGGGAGGAAGTAGTAGACAAGACCTTTATATTCATACGATTGAGGTATAGGCCTCAGGATGTGATATAAATATAAATCATAGTGAATAATTCCCTCAAGTCCGAGCTTATCGGAGATCGCAGTCAGCTAAGGCAGGAAGTAGGCGACGGTGTTAGCACCTAAATCTGCCTTAGGCTGAAGGAAGGCAAAATTCAGGGTAACCACAAACCACGCTCAGTCTGGTAGCTAGCTCTACCAGAACAGGAGAGGGATCTCTCTGTGTCACACTCAGTGAATAGATAAATGAAACAGGCTGAGATGACTTACAGTGAAATATTGATCCTAGGCTAATAAGTGAATATGGATACAAGAAGTGATTTTTATGAATGACTGTGTTTCTGGGATGGTATGGGACCAATGGACCGCAATGAACGGAGAATTTAATACAAAGGAACAGATTACTTCGACAGGCAAGACATGCGGAGAGTCCAGCAATTTATTTCGAAACAACACAGAATGGAGAGATTGCTTAGGAGAGTGAAAAAGGCATTAGTACATGAATCCTTTTCAATAGAAGAAAGAACACTGAACATGAAATTTTCCCACAGGCAGAGCAATAAAATTGAATTTTACCTTATCTAACTTAGAAAATTTCACTGGAAATGAATATGAAATGAATTATGAAACATAACGAAATACATATGAAACATAAGAGACACATTTGCTACAGTCACAACCACAAGAATCTCATGAAACAGAGCCGCTACCTTTCATTAATCCTCTGTAAAAGTATACAATGAAGAAACAGAGTTTCTTTCCCATAGTATCCCAGAAGTTACAAGCCAACCCACCCTATGCAAATAGTTTGCATACAATATATAGAATTTTCCATGAAGAGATAGAATGCCCAAGGGTTGGGGAGTTACTTGAATCATTACAAAATGGAGTTGGAAAGCCAACCATTAGCTACAGGTGCAGCGTTACAAACATGACAAATGGCTTGGGTGACTGTTTGTCTTCCTTTTCCACTTGGATAGAAGCCAATATGGAGTGAAAATTCTTTAAATTACACCTTATGTGCTGAAAAAGTGAAGTGTAGATGAGCGAGCCCACTTTGGAGAAGTCGCGAATCGAAATTTCGCGAAACAAAGATAAATTGGGCCTTTTTTCCTATATGCGCCACGCCAAATTCTATATGCACCATGCCACTTTCGAGCCTGTTTTGAGGCACTTGCAGGAGTCCAAAATGTGTCCAAATGTTCTTGTTGGAAAGCCTGTCCTGTCTACTTTCCAACCCAAGTGGAATTTTTGAATTTGGTGCTCATTTCCCCTCCAAATCTTCATTCTCCCAAGACTGCTTCCTGTGTGTCAAAATAGGGGCAGAGAGGCCATTCTTTGGGTGTTTTTCACCTCCTGGAGACTCAAATCATGCCCAAATTTCTTGCCCAAGCACTAGTAGTCATGATTTTGCATGATGAATCCAAAACTACAAACCATTTGTCATTTGGAGCTCCCAATCCTATGCGCTGCATAGGGAGAAAAAACCTGTGTTTGTGACCAAAAAATTACCATGTGACCAAAATTGCCCCAAATTTCTTGAAATTTGGGCTAGAGGTTCTCTAAGAGACACTATGCTGGGCCACAGAAGCTTCAGCCAAGATTCGAAGCCGATCTTGCTCTTTTGCCTCTTTTGTTGCTTTGCTCAATTTTTCCTTCAAGCTCCTTATCCGGGCCTTTGCACTCATGTTTCGTGCCCTGTAATGATAAATCATCCTCCCCAGTATGTTTTTGTCTCTATCGGCCTTCTCCAATAGTTTCTCTAGGTATATGTTGATCCATTCTAGCCAGGACTCACGGTCATTGTTGATCTCTTGCTCCAAGGTAGTGAGATCGATCCTCCTTTGTTGGGTAGCTTGTTGATTCTCACGGATGCTTTGTAGCTCCATGATCTCATGCTGGTCCTCAATTTGCTTGTTTTTCTGCTCCAAATACTTGATGATCCATTTGGCCCTCTCCACATTGAGTGACAAGTCTTGGATCTCTATGTTCTGCTCCTGAATTGTCATCGTGAGTTTGGCATTCTCCACCTCTGCATCATCATTCTGAATGAGGATGAAGTCGGCCTCCTGTTCACCTAATGGCCCCTCATTATGCATGGGCTTCTTTCCCTTGTCCTGTACCTGTGTAGTTGATGTTGGAAGCGAGGCCCCTTCCACCCTGGGTGGAGATAAGACTCGCTTTGCTGCTACAAACAAGTGCCTACTGCCTCTCTGATATGTCACGAATACTAGCATAGTCGTGGTATCGTGGTGCTCATACTGATGAGAAGGACCACCTATCTCATTCTCTGCCTTTAATAGTACCTGTGAAGTGCTAAAGAGGTCACGGGAGATGAAGTCCTCCCAAGCAATGCCCTGCAATCCCAATTGATGATCCACCAAAATCTGCATAAAAGAAAAGTGATACACACTGTTAAGCTGCTGCTGAGGGGTCTTATGCTGCATGAAGGTGTTCATCCTCTCTATGTTCCTGCAAATAAAAAAAGGGAGGTTCATCATCCTCACCCTGGTAAAGTACATGAGCAACCTATTGTGATAAGAATATAGTCGAGAGAACCTCCCCTCACAGCTGAAGTACTTCATGATCACTTTCATGAGTGGAGCATACTCATATTTCAAATATCTAAACGGGAAGACTCTTGTGAGTTGACTCAAGAATATGGCCTTAATGTAAGGCTCATAGTGTTGTCTATCCACCTTCTTCTTCTTATGCCACTGTTCTCCAACATTTGGTATGTCTGTTGCCATTGAGATAGTTTTGGGTGTCAATGTGAAAGTGACCCCGACCGAGATAGACTGACCTCCATGTAGGTGAAGCACAAAAAGATGGGCCAACTCATGATGAACTCTAACATTAGCCACCCTTTGACAAAATTCAAAACATGCTAGGTGTTGGAAACATGACATGGCAAGAGGGCATGCTTGTAATTCAGTGAGGGTAGTGGGCTCATCCCTAACATTTTTGTCACTCTTGTGATGTCTCCTAGGAGCCTGCTCTTCCGAGGATGAGTCACTTTGTGTCTCCATCTCATACTCTGATGAATGTTGTGATGCCATCACTGCTGTGTATACTGTACTTAGGCTTGCCCTTTGATGATGGTGTGAAGCTGGGTGCTTTTGTGATATCTGTCACCAAGGGGAACAATGAAACAAAAGGGAGTATTAGGAAGGGAGTAATGTGATAGGAATAGGGGTTATGGGGAGAAGTTTGTTTAAGGATATGCAGGGGGTTTGGGTATTTGATAGGGTAGGGTTTAGGGGTGTTATGTTGACCAAAGAGTGGAGGCATAAGGGAGTAGGGTTTGGTAGTGTTTTAGGGTAGGGATAATAGGAAAAATGAGAAAGGGAGGATAGGGAAAAATGGTAGGTGAGGGAAAAATGAGGAGTGAAATGGAACCTTGGCACTATCACCACAATTTTGCAACCTTAGCCACCATAGTTTTGATGTTTTTTGAGTGGCTGGTCTTATGAGTCTTGTAGCAATCAAACATAGCTATAAACCACCATATCATCCATAAACTTTGATGAAAAAGTCATGAAATAGAGCCTACCTGTCAATTTGATGGCCTTCACAATCAATTTGAAGTGATTTGGCACGATTTGGGCCCTTTGTGGGTGTGCGCTGCATGCAAAACCCAGTGCGTCACGCCCTGGGTGTGTGCTGCACCCGTTGAAAAAATACACAGAGGGATGGATCTGTGTGTGCCACGCCCTCTGTGTGCGCCGCGCCCCTGTGTATATGTGCCGTGCTCTTGGAAACTGCCTCCAACTCACTAAAACATGCACGATGCACTCTCCAACACTTGGCAATGTCTCCCAATGAACTTGATTTGCACAATGCCTCTGATTTTGGTGGAAACTTGTATATAAAGACTTGGAATTCATTGATTAAATTTTTGCTTCTCAAAAACCCATTTTTCTAACGTTATGTTTTGACACTTTTTCATTGACTTTAAAGCACACTGATTTTCACTTTCCCTTTGAAATTTTAGCTCAAATGATGAAATTTTCAGCACTCTTTGTAGGGATTGCGTGATAGGAAATTTGGCCATGGAAACCATGCCTACTCCTAAAGAAATCAATTGATGAATTTTTTAACAATTTTATCATAAATGACACTATTTTACTTTTCTTCAAAACAGAGTTTTGAAGAAGAGTCGAAGTCTATCCACATGGCGATGAAACGCTTTGAATCATAACTGTGTAAGGGCCTCACTCTGGCTTGCATGGCTTTGTTTGAAGACCAAATTGATTAATCCCTAGACCTAATGATCGAAAATGGCTTTTGTCCATTAAAGGACCAGACCTTGACTATCATGGACTTTGATGATCATTGACAAAAGACCTAAGCCAGCAGGAGCCAGGCATGAGGGGAAATCACTAGCATGACCTTTTCCTTCAGATTGTGGCATGCCCTAGCGGAATGTGGCTAGGTTAATGGAGCGAGACAACTAAAAATGAAATGCATAAAGAGTTTTGATCTCTGACAGAGGACTGACCAGACCGACTCTAACAGACGGGACCTTTAGATTCATGTGATTGTGGTATAGGCCTCTGGACGTGATATAAACATAAATCGTAGTCAATAATACTCGTGGGTCAGGTCTAATCGCAAGCCTTTGTAACTTCCACTATGTGGCTTGCGATGCAATGTAGTGATGTGGCCTTGTGGGTTCTGAAGGTCTTGGATTAATGTTTTTTGTGCATCTTTTCTGTGTTAAGAATATTTAGAACTATTGTACATTTCCTTTGTATTTTGCATTTTGATGTTGACTTTAACTCCCGATTGGAGAGGTTGGGTTAATTGCATATCGCAATTGGGTAGGGCTTAGACTTAAGGCCTTTGGAACCTTTGGGTGGTTGCGATGCGGGGAAGTGGGATGAGTCAGAGATTGTTTAAGAATTGAACTTTTAGGTGAATAAAACTCCAATTTATTCAAAATAACCCTTATTTTTTTAAAATACTTAAGGTTTTTGAAGCCTAAGTATAGTTTTGATCTCGGAGGCTATTAAAATTTGTTTGTTTTTTAAAAATTCAGTAAAAATAATCTCAGAGGTGAAAATTGTTTATTTTTTTAAACATCTAGATAAACAAAATTACTCTAATTATAAAACTCGTTAACTTGCAATCTCTTTTAAAAACATTTTGTGAATGAAAAACACCTATTTACTTGTATCAGTCATTAATCAGTTTACAAATAAAGTAAGGGGCCTTTTATGACTTAGCTTTAAAATGTACTCATTCGTCACAAGTAGAGCCATTATTGCCAGTAGGCATTTATAGCCTCGATAGGGTTACATTTTAACCAACAACAATCCAATATCCCATCCAGTTAATAGTGCAGTAATTAGAGGTAAATTTTATTTTTCTTTTTTCTTTTTTCTTTTTTGATGCTAAAAAGCCATTTTCCTAGTTTGGTGGCCAAATAACGACAAAAACATTCACTAGTAACAATCAAACTGAACAAGCTGGCTCGTGATGAGACCCCTTGTCTTATGATTACAAAGTGTAAGCCATTACCCTGATTTGGTGATCAATGTGGTAATGTCAATGTAATTGATTCCCTACGAACATGGTAAGCAGGCTCATGATGAGACCTCTTATCATTTTAGATTTATTATATTTTAGAATTATACTCTAAAAATTCTCTTTTTAATTGATGGGGAGGATTGTTGACTCCTTAAGAGTTTTGGATGATGAATCTGAGTTGATAGTTTTTTTTTAGTCGTAAGATAGTCTTTACTTTCTAAGGATAACCTTTTTTACTGAAACTAGTGTAAAATGATATAATTGTTTGAGGTTTTTTAAATATTTTACAATTTAATGGAAAATATTTCCAGGGTTATATAATCTTTATTTAATTTTCAATTTTAGTAACAACTTCTAAAAAATAATTCCTACCTTCAAAATAAAAATAAAAATAACTTCAAGAGATGTTTGAAAAGTCAATAACACACTATTTAAATTTATTAACAAAATCTGTTAAAAAGGAAAGTGAATTGCAACAGGATGTACAAATGGAAGTGATTTTTTACAGATTTCATTTTATTAAATTATTATTTTTATTTTTTATTTTTTCTTAATATGAGCCCATTTATAGGTAGAGAATCTCTCTTTCATGATAAATATTGAAGTATAAATGTAGATGGGCTTATCTGTTCAACAATCTGAAATGGACCAAGCCATAATCTTTGAAACTTGGTGTGTTTCCCTTTTTCCTTGTGTGCTTTGTCCCACTTGAGAACTAGATCTCCAAATTGGAAGGATCTTTGTGTGACTGAACTTGCATCAAAAGACGCTTTCACCATATGTTGATGTTTGGTGTGTGTGACTTTGACCTTTTCCCTTTCTTCTTCTAGCTTTAGGATTTGTGAATTTCGTAATTGCAATGAAGAAGAAGGTGTTTCTTTAATAAATTGAACTAGGGCTAATGAAGGAAGAGCTAAATGTGATGGAATAATGGCTTCCTTGTCATAGACTAAGTTAAATGGAGAAGTACCTATGGAGGCCTTCTGAGTTATCCTATTAGCCTAGAGAGAAAATATTAAAGATTTGTGCCAAGTTCTTTGATTTTGATCAACAGTTCTTTTGATCATTCTAAGGAGATTTTTATTGGTGGATTGAGCCAAATTGTTTCCCTAAGGATATTAATTGGCATAATATTTGAGTTTAAACCCTGTCCTAATTGCAAATTCAATCATACTAGTACCTAAAAAATAAGATGCATTTTCAAATATAAGTGCGAAAGGCAAACCAAATCTTATAATGATAAATTGATCAATTATAAATTCAATAACATATTTAGAATTGATTACCTTTAGCAGAATTGCTTCCACCCACTAAGTGAAGTAATCTGTAGCAGTCAGAATATACCTATTTTGTTTAGAAGAATGAGGAACGATCTCATCTATGATATATAGTCCCCATTATTTGAATGACTAATCAATGTTGACGGGCTGCAGAGGCAAAGAAGGTTTCCTTTGTCTTCTAGAAGTAGTTTCGCATGTTTTTCATTTCCTTACATATGCATGGACATATTTGAAGAGAGTGGGCCAGTAGTATCCATCACATAATATTTTTTTTGTTGTAGTGTCTCCTCCAAAGTTTCCACTTGCTGGTCCATCGTGAAGTTCCTACAAAACTGTTTATGCTTCGGAATTTTCAAAGCATATTAATAATATGGAATCATAGTTTCTCCTAAATAACAGGTTATCAATGATCTCATAATTTTTTTCTTTTAATCGTAAAGCTCTTTTTCTTTTATAATTGGGTTTGGCAAGAGCATATCCATTTTTCAAGTAAAAAATCAAATCAGCTTATTGGGAATCAACATTAATTACACTTACCTCATAAATGTGTTCATTGTTTCTTGTATCCCCTTCGGCTGGTATGTTGGATTCTCCTATAAGCAGCTTGCAGAAACCTTTCCCTCTGAAAATTTTGGTTGTTTTTATTTTGATATCGTATTCCTGCAAACTTGTTACCCAATTTGCTCTCTTTTCTCCTAATTATTTTTGCAATAGTAATTGCCTCATTGTTGCGAATGGGACTATTATTTTGGTGTGTGTTTTTAAGAGAAAAGGTCTACAATTATTTACAAATTTATATACAGCAAATACCTATCTTTCTACTTCTGAATAATTCAATTCAACACCCTAAAAATTTGAGCTGAAAAATGAGATGGGCGTTTCAATTTTTTTATTATTAATTTGTGTCAAAATAGCAACATAAGATGTTGAAGAAGCAAAGGTATATAAGATGAAATTATTGGAGAAATTCAGAGTATTTAGAGATGGAGCATTGATAACTGACTCTTTGATAAAATCAAATGCTTGCTTTTCATGTTGGCCCCATTTAAAAATTGTGTTTTTCTTAATTATTTGTTGTAATGGTAGAATAATCAGTGAGAAATCAAGGACAAACCTCTTGAAAAAATTGATTTGTCCAAAAAATGATTGCATGATTTTTTTGTTACGTCATGGAGAAATTTATTTTATTATGGTAGGGTTAATGTAAATTCCATTCTTTGACACAATGAATCCTAAAATTTTCCCTTTAGTAAGAGTAAAAAAAATACTTTTTTCGGATTTAATGAGATACCATATTTTCTACAACGTTCAAAAATCTGTTTTAAATCTTGTAAATGACTATTTCTATTCTTCGAATAAATAGTAATATCATATAGATAAACAATAATTGTTTTATTTAACATACCTTTGAAAGTTATGTCCATGGCTCGTTGGAAAGTGGCCCCTATGTTTATTAAACCAAATGCCATTTTTTGGTGAGCATAAGTTCCCCATTTCGTTCTGAAAGTAGTCTTTAACCTATCATCTAGGTGTACCATAATTTTATTATATCCAGAGAAACCGTCAAGGAAATACATAAGTTTGGAACCAACAACTGATGGTAAAATCTATTCCATAGTGGGTAGAGTGAAATTATTCTTTTGGATGCCCTTATTAAGTTTCCTAAAATCTATACAAATGCGGATATCACCATTTTTCTTCCTATCAGGTACCAAGTTGGAAACCCGTCTTGAATTCCTAATAGGAAAAAATAATTTTAGCTTTAAGGAGTTTATTCAATTCCATTTTGATTTGATTCTCTAAATTCAGGTGAATTTTCTTAACTTCTGTTGGACAAGTTTATCATTTGGTAACACTGGGATTGTATGTTGAATGATGGAAGTGTCAAATGTTTTCATATCTTCATATCCCTAAGCAAAGACATCCTTATAATTTTTAAACAAATGAGTAAAGGATAATCTTTCTTCAGATGAGAGACCAAGTCCTAAATTGATGTTTTGGGGTTTAATATCTATCCCAAGATTTATTCATTCAAATCTCAGAGTTGAACTATGTAGTTTTGAATTAGAAACTCTTTTAAATATGTCTTTTGAATCATAGAGATCTTCAAGTTTTACTACATATTTGGGTATGTGATTATCATCAATTTTCTGTTTTAATTGATCATCATGTTCATCCTCATCAATAATTTGGTCATCATATGATTTATCAGAAGTTAAAAAGCTTAAAATGTTTTCATATTCATTAAATATCCTCCAAGTGGTGATATTATTTGGAATGGATGACCTAAAGATTAGTTCTACAGAAAATCTATTGGGACTGTAATCTTCAGATGGGATCAATTTTGATGCAATGTTAGCAATAAGGTCAGCTCTGGCATTCTAAATTCTAGAAATAGAAGAAATGTTAAACGCTAAAAAATGTGAAGTTAGAGACTAAACCAATGAATGATAATGCTTCAAGTGAATAGAGATAAAATGCATCATGTTTTTTACTTGTTTTACTACAATTTCTAAATCTCCATAAACTTGCAAGTATTTAATGTCAAGGCTAATTGCTTTATATATACCTTGGACTAATGCCTCATATTCTACGATATTATTTGTGCATTTGAATTCTATTTTCAAGTCAGCATTGTCTTCACACCTTCATGATTGATCGATATGCAACCTGCTCCTACACCATCGCTTGATTTCAACCCATCAAAATACAATGTCCAAAATAAAGAATTAAATATTGGTTTTTCTATTATATTTACACATCTAGAAAATTTTGTCTGTGAAAAAAATTCGATTTGAGAAATTACATAATTAATAAAAAATGGTGACGTTCATGCTTTAATATTCTCAAAAAATGATTCAGTGGTGTAATTTGCAAGAATGTTGTTATTGAATGCTACTACCTCATTTTCACCTTCAAAATATGTTATTGAATGTTTCATATGTTTCTCTCAGTTGATTATGATTTGATTTGGCTTTCCATTAAATGGGAGCCATAGGTGAGACCAATCAGTAGAAAAATAACCATGTCATTTTTCCGACCAATCTCTACTTGAATAAAATCGTAGAAGTCTGGGATATCAGAAACAAGTATATCAATAATTTGACACACTTCAGGATTCAAAGATAATCTAATAAGAAATGAATTCATTTATCCTATTACTTTGACTTTTGTCCTATTGAGTAGCACAATGTGAACTAGAATTTTCTAGGGTGACATGTTTAATTTCAGACAAACTAAATATGACATGATATTTTAAGAAGCCCCTGCATCTACCAATCATTTATGCACATTTTTATTAAATATTTCAAATGTCAAAAAAGGAGGAGTATGTGAGTTAGACTTATGACCAATCAGAATAGCATCAAATGGATCTAATAATGAATGAACAAGAGGTTTACCCATTCCGTTAGAATCTTTGGATACTATAGCAGTAGGAAGAAGAGAAGTAGGTGTTGTGTTTAATTCTTTTAGTAAAAATTTATGTTGTTGTTTGAATTTAGTGAGTTCAAAAAGAGAAATTCTTGCTTTTATATTCTTCATATCCTCAACTATATTTTAATCCATAGTATATGAAACTACTAAAGTTCTAGGTGAATATCGAGAATTAGATGAAGATAAAATTGTTTGGGGAGAAGTGGAAGTGGGTTTGTTAACAACAACTTTATCTTTAGCAGTAGAAGTTGAAGGTTTCTATTTTTTAGTTGGTTGTATAGGATCAACTAAAACTTTACTTCTTGTGCTAACAGGTAATGCTTCATATTCATTTTCACTATCATAAATAGGCAACGTAAAATCCCACACTCCCTTTAATTCAGCTACTTGTTCATCTCTTTCTTCCTCCTCATCTTCATCATCAGTTTCTACATTAGAGATCATGTTTGGAGGTTGTGAATTAGGCATCTAATTTATTTTGAATAGTCTAAAATATTTTTTAGAAGAATAAGATTCAATTACTTTCTTTTTGATCTCTACCATCTTATTAGACAAGGTTTTAAGGACTTGTTGTAAGCCTTCAAGATCAAAGGGATCTTTAGGTGATTTCTTTTTAGCTTCATCCTTTGAATGTGACCTATTTTAGTTTTTTTTCTTCCTCGTCTTTTTTCTTTTCTAGTGAATTTATTCCCTTCTCTATGGACACAACATCTTTCATGTTTTCTACTAAGGTAATTGTATTAGCTCTATATACCAAAATTCCTATGTTAGAAGGAAAAGATTAAATATATCATTCTATTTGTACATTGATACCAAGTCTAGAAGTAGCTGGGATTTTATTTAACAGTTTTTTAAATGTGGAATTGAAATATTTTATCTTTTCCCTTGAACTTGTTTTCAAATTGGAAAGTTCATTGATAAGAGATGCAATTTAGAAATCATCATCAAATTTAGTCAAAATTTGTTCTTCAAAAATATCCCAACTAGTAATAGAATTGGTTGGTAAAGAAAAGTTTTGAGACCCTGCTGATCGTGTAAGAGCATAAGGGAATAATCTAACAACATCATCTTCTTCATCTACCTCATTAATATTGATGGCTAACATATAGTTGTGAAGGTGCTCTTCAGCAAGTAACCCATCATCAGGATTGAATTTGGGAAGCCATCGTTCAGGATGCTTTGGTAGAGGATGAAGTGGTGCCGACATTTGAACAGCTCCTGAATTGGACCATGGTCTAGCTGCCATTGTAACAGTTGGAGAGGTGAATGTGATGAAAGAAGAACTAGTACTTGTGATAGTATTGCTTGAGGCAGCACTAATGGTTTGTGTAGAAAAAATGGAAATGGATGAAATGAAAGGTAGAGAGAAAGGAAATGAAAAAGGAAGAAATGGAGATGTTGGTGAATGAGAGAATGAGGTAATCTCACTAGTAGATGTTTGGGAATCTGATCGAAATGGAAATTCAAATGGAAATATGTCAATTTTTTCACTTTGGGACCAAGTTAAAACACCAGTTCCTTGAAAAATGGAAGTTATACTTCCTTCCGAAACTTCGAATGATTTAGGATTTTCTACTGAAATGGAGACGTCTTCCAATTTATTTATCAAAGCTATAATTTCTTGTGATTCTAGAGTATAATCCACATGGATTACCTTAGGAGGTATTCGAGGAGACTTGGGAGGTGATTGTAAAACTTCTAGCTTAAAAGTAGGAGATTCTGGAGGGGATCTGGAAGTTGTAGGAGATTTGGAGGAAGATTGACTCTTGGAATGGTCTTTTATTTTTGGATTGGAATTACTTTTCATTCATAGTCTATAGGCCCTCCTTGTAGTGCCAAAAAGTGTTGGGACCTCAAAAATCACTACATCAACACACAGTGGAAGCCACCCAGTCCAAACCTTAAGGTAACTCCTTTTCTGTTTAAGTAGTGGCTCTGACAGGATATAATGGGACTAGTTTCCCAATGAGGACGATTGAATGGATATATAATTCTTATAGTGGAGTGAAATAGGTGGATTTATAGGAATGAATCAAATGGAAAACATATACATTAATCTATTCTATAACCCGAGATTGTTTCACATTCATCTAGATGCAATCTATAATAATTTTCCATAATGAATGACAATATAGATTGATCAAACACTAATGGAAATGAAAATATTTAAAGATGATTATTATGATTAAATAGTTAATGAAAATAATATGTATAGTTCACATCGCATTTGGAAAAAGGAAAATTTCTTAACAAATATTTTAAAAATATCAATGGTAGCATGATCAGAAGTGAATACAAGTAATATTGTTCTTTTTGAAATATCATGTAATAAAAAAATTTGCAGAGTTAAACTCGCTATTTACTTCATGAACAAAATAGAGGCACAAAGATAGAAATACCAGATCACATTTTCTTAGCTCACAAAGGAAATAGGAGCATTTTAATCCTTCTCACAAAGATAATTCCAGGATTACAGTAGTGCAACTTGTCGAAATCCTTTATTGAAAATTCATAAAACAGTGTTCTAGTCTTTCTATTCAAAAAGGATGAAAGTACAATAGTGCAAGCTTTTGTAAGCCTTTCTTCATAAAATTCAAGACCTTGATTTCCTACAGTAGCTAAGCTTAAATAGAAAAAACAAATCTAATCTATTATGCAGAGCATTGAGGGAATTAAACAGATCCCTTCAACAATGTTTAAACAAAGCAATATTTGGTAGCAGTTTCTTGCAAAGGATTTGTTGTCATCATTAGCTTCATTCGTTCCATCCAATTCTTCGGATGCTTGTCTATCTTGTTTGAAAATATATGCCACTGATCAGCATAGATGTCTCTCTCTATAATGGACCTAAACATGGAAAACAAGGATTGATAAGATAAAAATGAATGATATGATAAACAAATTTTATTTGAAATGAATCACTTTTGTAGCAAAATTAGGAAAGCATAAAGCGCAATAAATCTGACAGAGATCATGGAGAGGAATATGGAGTTTTACGTCTTATCACAATTAGCTATCAAAGTTTAGGCCAGATCATAAAATAGTTGCAGTCAGCATAGAACCAAGGGAAAAACTTTAGAGCAATAACAATTGGCTTGGAGTAGGAGTATTTCATATTAAATCCAAAAGGGGCCTTTTTTTAAATTACATCACAATTGGCATTCACAATGGTGGATGGCTTGTTATAAACTGTATCCTTTTTGAAATTTGTGATTTCCATGGATGCGAGGTGTGTAAGAGTTGGATTGTATAATCCCATCGGGTCCGGTCTAATCACAAATCACAATCGACTGGGGTGAAAGCTTTATTACAGACTGCATCCCTTTATTATTGGGGGATGTTAGAACAAAGTTTCTACATATAGAGACCATGTGATAAGTAATCTGAAGCCCTTATCACACAAATTTTCCTTCACGCACATCTATGTCTTCTATGGTTTGGTACTGCAACTTTAAGAAAATAGCTCTTAGGCCTTCGCGAAGGTTTGCAATCAGACTTTATAGCCCTAAAATAAGGAGACTATCCACTTTCACGTAGTAAATATTAAACATAGATCTACCTTTGCGCAGATCTATCTGCTTTTCACAGTTATCATAATAGATTAATCATGACCTTCACGAAAACAAAGTATTACTTAGTTCATGCACAAATATTGAATATTTAACATATTCGCGTAGCAATTACACATTATTCCACAGAAAACATATCATTAAGCCATAATTCATAACTTGAAGAGAATTAAGAATAAGACACATATGCAAGATATTTAATCCAAAATTAGTATTTATTAGAATCAGCATTCAATTTACAGACTCTTCCACCCTGTGCACCCAACTGCAAGGGCCCACGCACTTAGCTACAGACTTACCAAGGTCTCCATGCACTCAACTACAGGAGCCTTCCCCTTTCGCCTAAGTATAGGAAACAAAGCTTTCCTACCTTAGCACTTGCCCAAAACAATAATCTTCTATCTTAGTTATCATATCTAGATTCGCTATAACTCAAATATATATAACATTTTTGCTTACAATACCATGGCCCACTGCTTATGGGTGAGCCTCAAAACCGACCTATCAATTACCCGAAAAAGGGGCTAAATCCCTTTTGACTCCTACTTAGCTACATGCTCTGCATCCAAATTTTGTGGAGACTTTACATTCTTTACAAAATTATTCTCAAATATTGGTAAACTAACCCAAAATTGAACCTGGGGACCCTGTCCCAACAGGCCCCCAACACAAACATGGTGACTCACCCTCGAGTCACTCTTCTAGTGCCTTGATCATGTTGCATAGGTCACTGAACTCGACCCACAATGTTGCTACATCATCAGAACCTCGTATAACGGCCCGTTGCACTTCCTCTATCAATTTTTCTGTCAATAGGCCTTCTACTGCTAAGCGCATCATTCTTTGTGTTTGACGAAGTGTCCTTAAATTTTCCTAAACTGATAGAGTAAGATGAATGGCTTGCTCTATCCATAGTTGTATGCTGGCCTTGAGAAGGACCTCGTTCCTTTGTCGCTCTTCAATTTGTGATTGCAGTGGTTTGCCTTCCTGCAATCGAGCAACGTGTTGGACTAGCACCAAAGTGCGCACAATCTCCCTAAATTATCAAACCTTCGTTGTGTCTCCTAGATATCTTTGTTAACTTTCTCTAGGTTTGGGTCCTCCTACAGAGTCGTCCATAACTCCATGGCCTGATCGAATATCATCGCGCAGTCTATGACTACTATATCCAAAGTGCCCATGCCTTCCCTGATAGCTTCTCTATGTTGCTCCTAGACCTCTGGCGAAGTGATTGGTTGTAATTTCAGTTGTAGCTCTGAGATCTTCATATGGAATTCAAAAATGACTTTGCCTATCTCATCCTTGGACGTGCAGACCGAAGTAGCCAATTTCTTGATTCTTGTTGTAACTGTGACATCCTCCGAAATGTTTAACTTTGGATTGAATGGCACACTTATGTCATTGTTGTTTCTAGGCTTTGACTTTATGCTTGCAGCTCTTCCTTTTCTTTCAGAAATTGATCCTTCTCTGCGAACATCTGTTTGTTGTTTACATTGAATTTGTGATCACTACAAGTGCGTGATGTTCTTTGATCTTAAGCTCATCCAAGACCCCTTGATGCACATGGAGAATATGAAGCTATATTGTGGCTAAGTTTACCTCAATGTCTTCGATAGTTCTCAACAAAGCATGGTCTTCCTCTAATTCCACGTGGTATGATCCTTCTGGTAAGGATATGACTCTGATGTCTAGAGTCCATTTTAGCTCCAAACCTTTCTCGCTCACTTGCACCAAACTCGCTTGCCCAATGCTCACTTGAATTCCTCCTGTTTGGATATGCAACTCGTGCAAATCCTTTTGGACACTTCCTAGCATCTCCATGTACTGATGTTCAAATTGTTGCCACAACTCCGTTGTGGTGTCTCTGACATTGTCACCAATTTCATCTAGATCCCCTTCTGTGAGGATCAGCAGGTCAATACATGCTTGTTTATCATATTTTTCTTCTTCCTTGGCTTAACAGCTGTCTCCTTACTGTACTTCTTCAATGTGAAGGGACTTCTCTTCTCCTCTCCTCCATCTCTTCCCTACTCAGACAGTTCTTTCTCTTTAGTATGCTAGGAAGCTGATGCTTCGACTTCCTTTGTGTAAGTGCGCATGGTCTCAACACTCTCTTTTCCAGTGCACTCTTTTTCAATAGTTTCCTTAGCAGCAGCTTCTTTCTTTCTCTGCTCGGTCAATGCATGTGTTGCTTTCCGTGCAGCTTCTAAAATGCTTCTGCACAACAGTCATCTACGCAATAAAGGTTTCTCCACCCTTACTGGTACCTACACCAACATCTGTGGGTTGGTGCCACACTGTTGACCAACTTCCCACAATTTCATGCACATCTGTCTCTGAGACTAAGTATGGCAACTTGTGATATATATGTTTAGGGTCCCTCCTCACCCTGATTGATACATTATGGAAATCAACCTTCAACTCCATGAAGGCACTCAACTACTCTAAAAAGGTTGGAGACAACCTTGGCTGCTGAATGATTACTCTGCGGAGATCCATTTCAACTTCCTTGATCCTTTCTGAATCCTTTGTCACCTACAACGAAGCGAACTTTGTTTCCTCTGGTAAATATTCTTCCTGCAGAGGAAACTGACTATCCTCTAGCAATCACCATGCTACTAGGACAATTAGCAACAAGAGCCAGGCATAATGAAAGTTCTTACTGTTCTCCTGTGCTTCGTGGAAGTTCACGAGGAATTCCTTACATAAATACTGTGCCTAGTTGTATTGTACTACCTTCACACACTGGGAAGCCAACGAGACTACTGGCACCAAAACTTTACCTGTGTGACATTTCCTCATAATCTTCCCCGCTAAGATTTGGGTGGCACACTGCATCACCTAATCTTGAATGGAGCGCATAGAATATCCCTGTGACTTCTTGATTAAATGAAATCCAACCTTCATCTTATCTGCTAGCTCCTTTTCTCAACTTTTACCTCCAAACTCCTTGGTAGGTTCCTCCCCCTTATAAGGCAGCTTCGTAATCATATGGATGAGCATATCGTGATAGGGATGGGTTCATCAAGCCATAAGAACCCATCATTCACTAGCACAAGTAGTTGGCGCACACACACAGTGTTCATAATTGACCTATGAAAATGTGGTACGTAAAGCATGTGTAGCAACCCGACCTAGTCAACACCTCTATGCCATTTCATGGGTTCCAGCTACGTAACCCCAGTTTCTTCGTAATAGATCTTCGTCATGTATTTTTTAGTAGCAAAATGAGGGAATTTCTTGTGGTCCGTGAGATCCCAATCCTCCTTCTTCAACATCAAAATGCGGGCTAAGACCATGCCTTCAAAGTTGACTTGTTCGGGTAACAATGGATTCAAGACCATAAAATTTCTGGAATCAAGGTCTTTAGTTACTTTTGTCTTCCCTTTCCGTGAAGGGATATATCTGGGAGCCACGTGATAGGTTTTCCCTCCTCAACATCCAATTCCTCCATTTCATCACAGAATTCTTCTTCCTCTAGGTCCACAATTTTCTTCAGCTACTTATCCTTCTTCTCCTTCTGCCAAGCCTCTGAGTTCTTCCTCGGTGAATGTCTCACCAGTACATGTTTCTTCTTCTTTTATTTTGTAGATGATTGCTTTGGCCTAGGACACCTCAGCACCATAGGCATAGGGGGTGCAACTTCCATAGATATAAGTTCAGGGCCTTCCGCTTACAACGGCTTCCAAACTGACTAGAGTAGACATTTGAGTGAGAATAATCCTCCAGTTAATTTTAGGTAGTGCTTCTAATGTCAGACTAGAAACTAAGTCCTCCCAAAGCTTTCAATTCATACAGTGAGAACAATAGGGCTCATACATAGTTTCATAATGCAAAGTGTTCTTTGGCGGACCAACATGCCTAATTATAGGAAGTTTTTAATTCAAGTTCAACTATTCCCTCCATTTTATGAAAATAAATGCATCTTTCGTGGCAGATCTCCAAATATTTTCACCATAAATGATGCCTACCCACTCCTCTTAATGGAAAATTTTCCATCAAATCATGAATAGTGACTCTAATGACTAATTTTGGACCCATATGTGTGATGCCCTCCTACATAGCACAGTTCATCTAGTGTCACTTCACCCATCACACTCCTTTCCTCCATTGCGCAGCCTCCATACTATGTTTTTGTCCACTTCGGGTAATGTAGTTTATAGTCACGCAATCCCTTATAGCTACCTGGATTACTAAGACTGTCCTACTACCATGTAGTCATTGCACAGGGGCACAATCCCCTATATACAACTTCAGCCTATTTCCATTCATTTTCCCAAGGAATGGCTCCCCATGTAGCTTCACGAGTTGAACTGTGCCACCATCTATGATCTCCTTAACAAGATATGGCCCCAACCAGTGAATTTGAAATTTCCCTAGATATTTGTGAACTTGTTGTCATATAGCAGCCCTAAATCGTCCAACTTGAAAGTGCGTAGCTTAATATGCCTATTGTGCCATGCTTTCTCACTTTCTTTTTGCACTTTCTGCTGAAATCTTGTAACAAAGCAGTCCTCTTCTAACTCCATCAATTGCGTGAGTCATTCCTCCAAGGTCTCATGATCTGCCATCTCTGTCAAAGCTGCAATACGTAACCTTGGCACAATATACTCCATAGGCATCACTACTTCAATCCAATAGACCAACCTAAATGGTGTTTGGCCTGTCAACTTCTTGCAGGTCATCTTATATGCCCATAGCATTGTTGGTATGCACATATCCTAGTCATTCCTCTGTCCATTGTAGACCTTCATCAATGCATTCTCCAAGAGTTCATTAAATGCTTCCACCGTTCCATTTTCCAGTGCGTCATAGGGCATGCTATTTTGATGATACACTTGGAATTCCTCAAGCGCCATGCTGATTTTTTCATTCAAGAAATGTGTACCCCTATCACTCATCAACATCTTAGGGCATCCAAACTGTGTTAAGACATATTCAAACAAAAACTTCGTAGTGGTGGAATCTATATATCCTCCACTGGCTACACTGCTACCCATCTGGTTAAAAACTTTGTTGCAGTAATGATATACCACGAGCCCATCTTCTTATTTGGTTGTTGTATTGGACCTATGAAAGCAATGGCCCATTTATCAAATACTTGTAGCAAAACCTGAGGATTTAAAGGCAATTCATCTCTTTGCGGAGGCTTTCTTGTCCTTTGGCAAGCATCGCACACCTTGCAGTACGCCTTAGAATCCTTATGAAATGTCAGCCACCATAACCTAGCATGCAAAATCTTTTGCGTGATAGCTTTTCCTGTGTTGTTTCCTCCAGCCACTCCTCCATGTTCTTTGGTGAGGATACTAGCGCATTCAAAATAAAGAACATACCTTCGCAGTATTTCATCTATTCCCATCGTATACAAGTGACCCACAATCACTGAAAAATCTGTAGAGCAGACCACTAATTCCTTGTTTTGTTGAGTAGAATATCCTTCCAGAGTTGTACCCGTGGTTAAAAACTGAATAATATCCACAAAATGGACATCCAAGATGCACACCGCAAAGAGATGCACATTCGGTAGTCCTTCTTGCAAATTATTTGGTTCTTCACCTGTTTAAATCCTTAGCATATGATTTGGTCCTACATTCAGCCTTCTGGGCTTCACATCACTTCAAAGTAATATTCTTGAAACAACAGTAACCATTGGCAAATATTCCCCCCAACACAGGGGTATTGACCAGGTACTTTAGCGTGGAGTGATCTTTATACATTTTAAAATTTCCACCCAACAAATAATGTCAAAATGTTTGTAGCACGTAGACCATCACCAACCCTTCGCACTTGTAGTGGAGTAATTCTTCTCAACCTCTAATAAATTTCTTCTCACAAACGTTATCGGATGTTCAATTTTTGCTTCACCTGCCTATGCTATTACCACACCTAGTGCCATGCAAGAGGCATCTACATGCACATGGAACTCTTTCTTCTACTCTAGAAACACCAAAATAGGCGTAGTTATCATATTTTCCTTCAAGACACCCAGACTACACTAACAGTCTTCATCCCAACAAAACATCACATCTTTATTCAATAATATTTCCCTTAGTGTGGTTATCTGAGCTTATGACTTGATAAAATTTCTATAATACTCAGTGTGCCCCAATGTCATGCATAATTGTTTTAAATTAATAGGAGCTTCCAAATTCACAATTACATCAATCTTCGTAGGGTCCAACATCAATCTCTACTTATATATGACATGGCTGAGAAAAATTCCAAAGGGCACATACAATATGCACTTCTTCAAATTCAGCGTGATCTGATACCTTCAACACATATCCAGCATAAGGTGAAGGCTCGCAAAAAAATAAACCTCCAAAAATTTATGAATAAATTCCTTCAATGTTGTGATTACTACTCAGGAAAAAATTGCAAGTGTGTTCTTCAATCCAAATGGAATTTCTGTATATTTAAAGCAACCCCACTCCATCACGAAGGTTGTCTTGCTTCAATATTTTGGTGCAATCTTTATTTGATAATATGCCGAAAAGCCATCAGTAAACGAATAAGCCTCATATCCACCAAAATTATCTAATACGTCATTTGTAAATGGTGTTGGAAATGGATCATGCACACATGCATCACTCATATTTCTTAGATCTACGCATATTCAAGTTTCACCTTTATGTTTCTTCTCTTGGACCACTATTGGGCTTACCCAATCGGATTCCTCTACTAGTTGAATAATACTGGAATCCACCAGCTTATCTAGTTCTTGGCAAACCCTTTCCTTATACTTTGGATTTAGCTGATAAGATCTCTGCTTAATGGGCTTCGCATCTAGTTTCAACGTAGTCTTCATAACACCTAAATCTCCAACAATCCCTTTCAGATCAGAAAAAAATTGTTGGGAATAGATCCTGGTACTTATGCAGCAATTCATCCACTTTATCAACCATATCTTTGTCCCAATAGTCTCCTATCTTTGTGAACTTAGGCTTTGCTTCAGATCCAATATTTACTTGTCTAGTTTTCAAAGGTTTTGATATATCTGGTTTTGGATCTTTCGATCCTTCGACTTTGCGCCATCCTTTTGTCTCTGGAATGTTAATATTTTGTGGGTCCTCTTCTTCCTCTTTAGCGATCACATTGTAACACTCCAATGCATGGCACAGTTGTGTACTCCAATCTGACTAAGCCCATTCTACCAGTTCCTTTAGTGTTTAGAATATAGCTACTTTTATCTCCTAAAGTGCTTCATCAATGCACTCAAACCCATCCTCAAAGCTAAAATTTAATAAGAAACTCTCCCTTAAGATGTCCCATTCAGCTATACCATGGTGAAGCTCCATCTCTAAATACCATTTCATTGGAATTGTATCTAAGGTATGACAAAAAATGTGCACCCATTCTGGTTGTGGTTCTGTTCCCCAAGCTTTGGTCCATTGTGCCATATGATTACGCAGATCATCCTTCCCACTGTATTATTTTGTCATCTGGGTATTAGCATATCCAAACCTTAATTTCATCATCCTTGTGTATTCCTTCCATCCAGCAAAGCTCTCTTTATGCATGCACCACCAATGGGTAGACGTAGTGTGTGATGCCAACACCAGCGCCTAGAAGCGATGTTCTTCCAGTACTTCCCTTTCAAATTCATCCAAAAATAGATCCATATCACTCAAACCATCATAATGCGGAAGCTTCCTTACCTCATTCAAGACACACTATAGTGATTTGGTCATCATATTGCAATGGAGCGTAGATACTTCATGCAACCAATTCTGCTAGTGTTCAAGCTCTTCATCCGAATTTGAGGTGCAGGAGCTATCCCTATCCCATGCAATTCATCCAGTGGTCATAGGATTTATCCAATCTTCATTTTGCATTGTGATCTTGTATATCTAATACATATCATCATCACTTTCCACAAATTTGTGAACAGGTTCAATATAACATGCTCCTTCAGTAGGGTCTAGAGGTACTACAAACCCGAGCGACTTCCTTTCAAACATCATCTTCCGCTTGTTCAATTTGATTACTACATCCATACCAAAATCCTAGTCAATTTCTAGTAGCACGGGTACGGGTTACTATAGTCCACTATTTCAATGACCTCAAATTCATCCAATGCGTTTGCGCCCTCAATGTCCACCATTACACCATATAAGCACCCCATCAGAATAATATTCTATTGATTTTCTATACGTAACTGAATAAGAGACCACTACAGCACAGGTATCCCCATCCTTTCCCATGTCTGCTTAGGTAGGAAGTTTGCATTAGATCCTAGATCCAATATTACCTGGTCCATTTCATATTCACCGATCTGCGCAGTGAGCCTCATCTCACACCCTGTGCATTTCTTATGCTTACCAATTTTCCTCACGGTGCATTGTTAAGCAGGGGTCTTTTCTTTATTTGTTCACTTGTTAATTAAATCTTGCAACCCTTCTACCACTTTCTTATTGCACAGTAACTTCATACAGGTCTTTAGAAAGTATAGAGTATCGAAGGATCTACCTCTTGTGTCGTACTTGTTTCTGGCATTTTCTCTTGGCTTCCTGAGGTGGAGGCCTCAGTGAAGTTCTTCTTTGCTTCCATGAAGGTCTCTTTAGTGCGATTAAGATCAAAGTATATTTCCTTCTCAGCAGCCTTGCATACCCACCCACCATCCTCAGGTTGCTTTCATTTATCTACACCAGTGACCATACCAGTTCTTGATACAATATTTATGCTCTAGTCTTCTTTGTGGGGCTCTACCCTCATCATCTGGATGTTTTGTGTAGGCTATTGGGGTTGTGCCCTCTTTTCTTGCATATTTTCCATAAGGATCAGACATTCCTCTATCACATGGTCAAATTGTCGATAATAGTGACATGAGGGATGTGTGGGGTTTGTGCAATCTCATGCAAATTTCACTGCTTCATCACAGTTATAGCAGATTACTTGCCCATGTCCTCAACCAGTTTCACTCCCTCTTCCTAGTCCTCGGCCCTAGAATCCTCCGCGTGCTGCTCTTGCACCCTGATCCTTAGGCTGACTCTCTACCAACGTTGGGTAGGTAGGGATTCTATCCATCATCATCTCATAACTCCTACAATGGCATTCATCATGTCCCCCAAATTTATAGAAATTGGAAAACAACTGCTGAGGGGTCTGTACAATCTTCTATAGTAAATGGAAATTATTAGTTGTGTGTTGTCCTATAACCTGACAGATAGTGCACCACAATGCATCTCATGCTCTTAACCCAACATTATTCTCTAGTTTCAAGGGAACATACCCTCCCCCAATAAGATAGTTCTTATAAACCGGGTAATGGTCTTTATCATGTCCATGGCTCTTGCACTTCAAACACCAGATTTTAGTGCAAACTTCTAGTTGGGCTTCCATTCCTTTCTTTAGGCTCTGCAACTCTAAGTGTAGGCTTTCCATCTATGAGTGAGTCTTTTGTACTCCAAGGTTTTTATCTAGTATGGGTGAGGTGTTCAACCTCATTGCAATTTCTAAGGCTTCTGCTTGCATTTCTATCATTTGTTGTGACAGAGGCACTCTCAAGTGTGGAAAGAGAAATTCTATATATGAGCTGTGATGCTAGGAATTTGTAATAACCATATTAGCTTGCCTAATTAGGCCTTTCAACCTTTGATCAAAATCCTAAGGTGTCTCATCTACCTTTTTCCAAATTTCTTTAAACTCAGTCACCCACTATGCCTCTAACGTAGGCTTTCTGAACTCCTTGTTCAGACCTTGTTGGGTCTCTACCAATGTCGCAGTGGGGTTATTAGTGTAATACTTGATGTACCATGTCAATGCTTGATCTTGTAAGGCCGTAACTAGGTTTTGTTTCTTGATGTTATCATCCATAATCTATTGTGTTGTCCATACATCTCTTGCGACAAACCAAAACTGTTCAGGATCTTCACTCCCTACTCCTTTAAAAATTGACATATTCATCATGTTCACCATTTTGAATGGTGGTAGTGGAGGTGGAGGAGGTGAAGGTGTAGGCGTATGAGGTGGAGCTGAAGGTAGAGGTGGAAACAGAGGTGGAGTGGTCGGATGAGTTATCCTTGGGATACCTTGCGTAATTAACTAAACTGCACTTCGCGGCGTAGTCAACACCATCCCTTCATCGTCACTTGAAGGGGGTTCAATGAGTGGACTATAATCTGAGCTTGATCCTTTGTTTCTTCTAAATAATCTCCCACTTCTTGTAGCACCAAACATCAAGGTAACTACATAACCCTTTTTTCACATAACAACATTTTAATCCAAGTCTTTAATGATTTCAAATACTTACCTCCCGGCCCCTTAAAGATCCTTTATTCTGCTTCACTATAGCTGATATTTCTATCAATCATGAAATCAGTCACAAAACATCCAAGTGTGCGATCAATCCAATGATCCATAGCCTGCGTGATATTACTTCCTGATGCCTCCAGACATTGCACCACTTTAGGAGTCCACACTATAGTGTCGTTAAGCCTCCACGTCCCTTGACCATCAGTCAATTTAGGAAACCACTCATGTAGTTCTTTAGGGAGGAAACAAAAGAACACGTCTGTTTCATCTATGTATAGATATCTCTCCAACCACAACTCCTTGAATAATTTAGGGCTCCTTTACTCTTGAGCCATGAACATGTGCATGTTTTGATCAATCCACTTTTTAATCTCTTTCTTTGTAGGAAACCATTTATCACACATCTCTTGGATAGATCCTGGTCCTAGAAATGGAACCATTTGTTGGCTTAAGGGGGCCTGACCGAGGC
Source organism: Pinus taeda (assembly GCA_000404065.3). Lineage (NCBI taxonomy): Eukaryota > Viridiplantae > Streptophyta > Pinopsida > Pinales > Pinaceae > Pinus > Pinus taeda. Next base: position 123,908 of record APFE031028705.1, on the reverse strand, counting down.
TCAGAGTTGTTCATGCCAACCAACAAAACCCTAAATATTGGCTCTTTTAGCAACAACCTAAATAACGTAGGCTGCAGTCTCACCTGAAGCTGTATTGGGGGATTTCAATACCAGGTTTCTGCATCCAGAGACCGCGTGATAAGTAATATAAAGTCCTTTTCGCTCATATATGATTTTTCGCAAATCTTTGTCTTTCTTTGGTTCGCTACTACAACTCTAAGAAAACATCTCTTAGGCCTTCGCGAAGGTCCGCGATCACACTTTACAGCCCTAAAAGAAGTAGATTGTCCACTTTCATGCAGTAAATATTAAACCTAGATCTACCTTTGTGCACATCTATTTTCTTTGCACAATTATCATAACAGATTTAACCATTACCTTCGAGAAAACATATTATTACCTAGTTCATGCACAAATATTGAATATTTAACATATTCATGTAACAATTACACATTATTCCAAAGAAAAAAATATCATTAATCCATAATGCATAACTTGAATAGAATTAAGAATAAGAAATAGAGGCAATATATTCATTTCAAAATTAGTCTTTATTAGATTCAACATCCAATTTACAAACTCTTCCACCCTGCGTACCCAGCGATTGGGGCCGGCGCACTCAGCTACAAACTTATCGAGGTCTCTACACACTCAGCTTCAAGAGCCTTTCCCTTTTGCCTGAGTATGGGAAACAGAGCTTTCCTTCCATAGCACTTTCCCAAAACAATAATCTTCTATCTTAGTTATCATGTCTAGACTCGCTATGACTCAAATATATATAGCATTTTTTCTTACAATACCATGACCCGCAACCTTTGGGTGAGTCTCAAAACTGGCCTATCAATTACCCAAACAAGGGGCTAAATCCCCTTTGAGTCCTACTTAGCTATGTGCTCTACATCCACATTTCATGAAGTCTTTACATTCTTTACAAAATTCTTCTCAAAAAATTGTTAAACTAACCGAAAATTGACCCTAGGGATGCTATCCCAACACTTTTCAAATCCAAAAAATGAAAATAATGTTGGCATTATGATACAAGTATTGTCCTTGATGGAAACTCTACAGGTCAACTCAGTTTTGATAAGAGGCTAATGGGAATATTCAGAGGCAATAGGGTACAGAGGATCAGGAAGATGGAACTAAGGCTAATGGGAATATTCAGAGGCAATAGGGTAGTGGTATAGAGGATCAGGAAGATGGATCTAAGGCCTATTGATCAGAATAAAGGATTTCAAGGAATAAGATGATGTAAGAGGAGTTTAAGAGATACATGTGGGTTCACTTAGTCCAAGCAACGTAGACATGCAAGTATTCAAAATAGAAATAATCTATAATGTACACACCCACTCCCACAGAAGGCAAAGCATGTATATGTTGAAAACCATGGTTTTGGACCAAGGTAATTGGTCCAAGGTATCTTTGGACCATGATATTGACCCTAAATATTTAGTCTGAGGTATTCGGTCCGTGGTATTTGATCCAAGGTATTGGTCCTAAGTGGATTCAGTCCATGGTATTGAGAAAGGCTAAAAACTATATAAAGAAGAGAGGATCATAAGGCCAGATGTGCAAGTGAAAAAGATTCTAAGGAATACTTCTATCTGAAGTATATTTTATGTTGCAGGGTTATGTTTGGGACTAGATCTGAAATATTTATGTGCACCTTGAGTTCAATATTGGATCAGGATCATGAGACCTGAAATGACTTATTCTTCAATGATATAATATTGGTTGAAGCTAGATCTGATGTTTTGCGTCTGTTTTATTCATTATCTATCATGATCTGGGTTTGTCTGAAGTGTGGAATTGTAGCAATGTTCTCAATCAATATTTGCAAATATGTACACAGGTTTGTCTCGGTAAAAGAGTGTATACACACAGGTTCTGTTCTTTCAGGTAGTGTATACAAAATAAAGTCTTGATGTTCAGAGATGACTGATCTATCAGATTAGTATTTCTGATTTATTTTCGTTGCTATTTTACTGTTGTCTATCAATGAAGTCTTGTTAGATATGAATGTAAATCTGAATGCATAAGGAGGTTGATATTTGATTGATTCTATAAGTGAGAAGAAGTGTTTTCTGTTGTCTTCATGTGTAAAGTTTTGTAAGTTGACATTAGATGTTTAGTACACTACTGGTTGGTACAGTTTGTGATTCAAAGATTTTATGATTCAAAATATTTAGAGGTATACACAAGTTGGGCTGAAGGAAGTAGCATATACATGCAAGTTTTCTTCATTGAAGTAGCATATATAGTCTAACACATGAATTTTTGAGTTTTCAGTTGGTTCTGAATGTTGATACAGGTTTCTGGTTTCAACACAGTGATCTAATTGTTTTAGATTAACTACATGTTGGTTTATGAAGTTTTAGTTTGTAAATTTTTGTTGGGTAATTTATGAGTCAAGGTCTTCATATGTCTTGATATGTTCCAGGAGCATTTAGTCTAAAAATTCATGAAACGTGGTCCCTGGTGGAAGAGTGGAGTTTTCTGTAGGCTGGCACCTATGTACTAGTAAACATATTGGCTAATACAAGAGCTAGGGGGTTGTAGCTCCCTTCCAATAGAAGCTGGAGAATGAGAGAAAGTTATAACCTTCTGCAGGTGGAAGCTTGCATACTGATGTGTGTCTACACCAGTACAAGATTGTAAACAAATTTTCTTATTATTAAAAGAAGACAGAGACGACAGTAGCAGGTGGTTTTCACCCAGATTGGGTTTCCACCTTAAATCTTGGTGTTCATGTCTGTTGCTTATGTGTAATGGTTTATTATGTTTATACTGCACATGGTTACTGTTTAATGATTGATGGAGTATTGATGAATTGATTAAAGATCAACATATGATGAATTAACTGAATCATAAGTTTTGCTGCATAAACGTTGGTTGCCTTAAATACAGTTGCGTGTACATGCTAGTTCCACTCTCTGAAGTAGTGTATATAAATCTGATTATGAAAAAGAAAAATTCTTGATCTAATAATATTGATTCACCCCCCCTCTCAGCATTATTTCCAACAATTGGTATCAGAGCCAAGTTCTTCAGAAGAAGCTTGATTGCTTGAAGGAAGAGCCATCCAGATGAATAATCATGAAAGCAACGGATCTAGTAGACCACCAATCTTCGATGGGAGAAACTTTGTTTATTGTAAAATAAGAACCACGACCTATCTAAAATCTCTTGGAACATATGTCTGGGAAATTATGGAAGGAGGATATGAATTTCCAACATCAATTCCTACAGACACGTCAGGTAAAAATAAATATGAAACCAATGCCAAAGCTATTAATACTTTATTTAGTTTGTCACAATCAGAGTTTCTCAAAGTCAAGCAGCTCAAATTAGACAAAGAGATATGGGACAAAATCATTCAAAGCTATGAAGGAGACTCTCAAGTAAAACGTGCTAAGCTTCAAACTCTTAGAATTCAGTATGAAACTCTTAATATGCATAGTGATGAGAATATAGCTAGTTACTTCTTACATATAGATGAGGTTGTTAATTGTATGAAGAACCTGGGAGAAGAAATAAAGGAACTTACCTTAGTTGAGAAAAATTTGAGATACTTGTCTGCTAAATTTGAATCAAAAGTGTCTACCATAGAAGAAAAATAAGAACTGCATAATATCACTATGACACAGCTTCACGAAATCCTAACTTCTCTTGAGATAAGAAAAAGAGGTCTATTAGATATGAGAGAAGCTGCATTTAAAGCTTTAGCAAGTGGAAAAGAAAAGGAAGAACAAAATGAATCAGGACACATTTCAGAAGAAGAAGATGAGGTAAATTTTGTTAAGAAGCTTCAACGGGGTTCTGGAAGGTTCAGAGGTAAGCTACCATTCAAATGCTTTGCTTGTGGTAGAGTCGGTCATTATGTTGCTAGATGTCCTCATAAAGATAAATATGAAAAAGGAAAGGAATATGCAAAAGGGAATAGGAAACAAGTTGTGAATAGAAGGAGTTACTATACTCATGAAGATAGTAATGGTTTGTCTAACAGTGATGAAGATGAAACTGGTCAAGATTACAGACTTCTCATGGCTTATGATAGCAATGATTTTTGGGATAGTTTAGAAGAGGATAGTGATGGTTTATCTAATAGTAATGATTATAGACTTCTCATGGCTTATGACAATGATGATTTTTGGGATGCTTTACAAGAGGAAAACTTTCATGAAGAAATCTCTAAACTCAAAATCTATTTAGAGGAAAAGAATATGATCATAGATACCTTGACATACCAACTTGCTAAAAAAAAACACACAATGAAAAACTAGAATGTGAAATTGTGGATCTAAGAAAATATCTTGAGAAAACAAAATATATCAATATTAAATTTGCTAAAGGCTCAGAAAATTTAAATGAAATTATCAAAGTTCAATGTTCTCCTCTGATAAAGACAAGTCTTGGATATATTGAAGAAGCATCTCAATCACAAAAGCCATCAACATCCACCAAACGCTATCTTGATGCAGCAAAGACCAGTGAACAATATGAAAATCATCAACAAAGGAATAAAGATGATCACCAGGTAAATCATACTCAATTTTCTCAAAGGATGAATATCAATAGAAGCCACAACCAACCTTAGGAAAATCATACTCAATTTGCTTCAAAGATGAATATCAATAGAAACTACAATCAACAAGTAAAAAGATTCGATAGTCATAGAAACTTGTTTAATAGGCAATGTCTGTCATGTCATAATTTTGGGCACAAAGCTACTCAATGCGTTTCTTACAAAACCATCATGACTAGAGAAGCATGAAATCAAAGGAATGTAACAGGGACCAAGAGAAGTTTCTATAATGACTTTTCTCCTCTTGAAAATGAAATAGAATGCTCAATTTGTAACAACTTTTGTCATGAAGAATCTAAAAGTAGGAGAAAATTTTGGAAAACACCTCAAAAGGAGCAAACGCCATTAAATCCCAAGATATGGAGAAGGAAAGAATCTGAAACAGAAAGATGTGGTATAGCCTTGTATGCAGAAGGATAAGAAAATCAGTGGTACATTAACAGAAGATGCTCCAAACATATGATAGGTGACAAAGAGAAACTTCACTCATATAATGCCTTAGAAAAGGAAAAGAATGTCTCATTTGGAAATGACACTCTAGCTATCATAAAAGGTAAAGGTTATGTTTTCTTTAAGGAAAAGGTTAAAGTTGGAAATGTTATGTATGTAGATGTTTTAAACAATAACCTGTTGAGTGACAGTCAAATGTGTGATGAAGGAATGAAGTGGTGTTTCGATCAAATGGATGTGTTGCTCGTGAGCTTAATATAGGAGAGATAGTGATCAAAGGTACAAGAACTCAAAACAACTTATACATACTTAAAGGAGGACAAAAATATTTCTATCTAAGAAAAAGTGATGAAAAATGGTTGAAGCATAGAAGATTGGGACATCTAATCTTTTCTCAAATAAGAAAAGCATGTAGACTCAAGGTTGCTCATGATCTTCCAGATATCAACATCCCAAAAAATACAATATCCAAACCATGTCAAATAGGTAAGCAAACTAGAGTTCACTTCATGGAAAAAGAAGGGTCAGCTAGTAAGCCTCTGAACTTATCGATACTCATTTATGTGGACCAACAAGGAAAAAGTCACCTCATGGAGAAGAATACTTTATTTTTTTCATTAATGATTTTTCTAGAATGTGTTGGATAGGTATTCTAAAGCATAAATATGAAGCATTTGAAAAGTTCCAAGCCTTCAAAGCTTTGGTTGAAAATGAATCAGATCAAAAAATCAAATGCCTTAGATCTGATCGAGGAGGGGATTTATATCAAATGAATTCTTTAACTTTTGTGAACAACATGGAATAAAAAGGGAAGTCTCCACTACAAGAAAACCTCAACAAAATGGTGTGATCAGGGGCTCATGTCCCAAGTGTCGTAAAATGCTCAAAACTGAAAGTGCTCAAAACTATATCAAACTTGAAAAATCGGATAGAGCTCGTCCTCTTGATTCCAGTGCCGTAAATGGTTCGAAAAACAGTTGTTGTATGAGAAAGTTATGCTAAAAACAAAATTGCCAATAACCCTTAATTTTTGAAAATTTTCAAAAAAAAATTAAAAAATAATATTCCATAGAATATTCCTTGGAATATTCCAGGGAATATTCCTTTTTGGGCAGCCAATCACAAGTTGCCATGTGCCAGGCCCGAAGGCCGCCACATGGCCCAAGGTGACATCATCATATATGGGGGCATATATTTAAAAATTTTGGTTGGGTTGAGGTTTGAACCCACGACTTGTTATCCAAAAATACAACACTTTACCAATGCACCAATCGTATTAAGTTGTTGGTATGGTGGAACGAATTTAATATAAGTTGAACCGCCAGTTCTTAAAGGTGGGTACGGAATCCTATGCAGAACCGTCGAGCCCGAAATCCGGTCACATGCACAGTTATGAAAAACGGTTAACTGGCGGTCAGTTAGCGGCGGAATTGGCGGAGCACCAAAATTGGCGGGCCCGCCATATTTGGCAGGCCTATCTGGACTCTAACTAAAGTTAGTTGGAGTCTTTTTAGGACCAACTAACAATTGGGAGTAAATGGCCATAACTTTGGCTGGGAAAGTCTGTTTTGGACGAATTTTTTATTTTATTTTGGGTCTCTTCGACCTTCTGAAGCCATTGGCACAGGTTTTATAGCCATTTGAGGTCATTTGCAGAGGTTTTGGCACCGTGAAAGTTCTAGGAGCCACCAGGGCCCAGTGTTGTGAGAGTTGTATAGGTTTGCAGGTATCCATTGGAGGTGAACCAGTAGTCAATCCTGAAGGATTCAAGTGTTTTGAATCTATTTTTATAGTCTATTCCACATGTAGAGGCTTTTATTCAGCTGTATATTCATTTTGAGAATTTCATTAAAACGAGGACAAGCCCATTTGGGAGCCTTGGACCCAGCAGACGTAGCCCAGGAGGGGTGAACTGCTTTATCAACTTCTTTTGCATCTGTGGTTGATTTATTTTACAGAACAAATTTGTTTTAGTGTGTTAAACAGTAAAAAGAAATAATTCTTCTATACTTAAATGGGTCATGAACAGCTGAAATTTTCATTTGTTTTTTTATTGCAAGACATCGATATCTTTTAAACATGTTTATTACTAAATTGAATACCTTGCAAACCATTTACAATTAGTTTCAAATTCATATCAAGTTGGTATCAGAGCTATGTTGTTGTTTCTTTATATCAAAAGCAGTCAAATAAGCTATAGACAGAGCCTGGAATGAGCCAGGAAGCCTTCAAAATGCTCTTGTTATACAATTACAAAGTATATAAACGCTCTTTCAGTCAATCTCTGGCGTAGTTGTCTTTTGATTGTTTTTGTGCAAAGATCTTCTAACTGTCTTGCAAGTATTGATGCTTACCAGGTTGAAACTTAAAAGAGGGGAAGGACAGTTGACTAGAGAATAAGAGAATCCTCAGTCAAGGAAGGCCAGAGAGCCATCACCTCCACCTTCAATTTCACCCTCAAGAGTCTCAGCAAAAGCTTCAAGAATGTTTGAACAGGAAGGAGAAATTCCTGCAAACATGGATCCAAAAGAAGAAGAAAGAGTCTTCAAAAAGGCTTTCTTGGACCTCACTGGAATGGTGAGGATATTGTACTAAGAAAGAAATGAGAAATTGGCTGGAGAATGGTCCAAACATACACATGAAGGAGAGGACTCTTCAGTGGGTAAGAACGATGATGATCATTCCAAGAAAGGACATGGAGGTAATGGTGATCCACCACCCCCATCATCACCTCCTTCCTGTTCATCCTCATCTTCTTCTTCTATGAATAAGCATAGATCCTCTGGAAAAAGTCATTTTTTGAAGCTTGATGTAAAATTCGAATTACCTATGTTTAATGGTGAAGTGAATGCAGAAAAGCTTGAAAACTAGATTAGGCAGTTGGAAGTTTACTTGAGGATCTAGAATATGCATGATGATGCCACAAAGATTCAGTTGGCTTCTTTGAGAACGGATGGAGCAACATTGGTATGGTGGGAGGCCAAGACCAAAGAGGAGATCAAGAAATTTGGTAAGGTTACCTTAACATGGACTGAATTTCTGTTAGCCATTAAAAAACAATTTTATCCTCTTGCTCACATGCAGAAAGCCATTATGAACTGGCAAAATTTCAGACAACTTAAGGGCCAGAGTGTCCAAGACTACACCCAAGAATTCAGGAGAAGGGCTCTTTTGTTAGGGGTAGATTTACAGACCCAAGAAACCTTGCTGAAATATATTGGTGGCTTGCATAGCTACCTTAGACACACCATCTTGATGTTTAACCCTACTAGCCTGGATGAGGTTTGTGTACAAGCTACCCATTTAGAGGCAAGGGGAAAAACACATTTGAAGAGGGTAGAAACAAGCCCGCCAAGGGGAAAAACAACGAGAAAACCTCCAAGGGAAAGGGCAAAAAGAATGCATCTGTCAAATAGGAGAGTGAGAGTGATCTGTAAACACTGTTCTAAACCAGACCATGAGGAGAAAAATTGTTGGAAATTACATCCTGAAAAAAGACCTAAATTTAACAAATCCAAAGGGAAACAGAAAAATGCTGCTACTACATCTACACCACAAGATTTAGGGGATGATTCAGGTGATGAAACCAAAATTACATCCATGGGTTTGAAAAACTTGAAGGGAAAAGAAATGGAAATTCAAGCCAGCACTAGTACCTCAAATTGTCATGTACAAGCTCCTAATGAGGAAGAAAGAATTGAATTGTTTCATGTGAGGGTCATTTCAAAAAATACTAATATTGACACACTTTTTGATAGTTGTTCACAAGCAAACCTTATATCAAAAGACTTGGTCAAGCAACTTAAACTTGAGACCGTTCCACATCCGAAGCCATATCCACTTGGATGGATTTGCAAGGATACAAATTTACAAGTTTTAAGAAAGTGCACATTGCGCTTCGCAATTACTGCACATTTTATTGACACAGTTGAACTTGATGTGGTACCTTTTGATATAGCAGGAATTGTTCTGGGGAGTCCTTACTTGTTTGACAGGAAATCTATCTTTCATCGCCATGAAAACAAATATCATATTTTCAAAGATGGCAAGGAGTTCATTGTTAGAGCTCATCGCAAGAAGACAAATATAGCGATGGTGAATGCAGGACAGGTAAAAAGGCTAGTCAATTCAAGTAAGAATTTTGTTCTTCTAATGATTAAGCCCAAGGTTGATGTGAATCATGAGTCATTTGACAATTGTGATCCAAAACTTAAATCAGATCTGTATGATGTAGTTGATGCATATCATGAGATATTTCAGGAGCCAACAGGTTTGCCTCCTAAGAGGGAGATTCAGCATGAAATCCATTTGCATCCAGATTGTCCTCTTCCAAAAATAGGCATGTACCACATGTATATTATGGAGAATTTTGAAATAAAGAAGAAAATCAAGGACTTGTTGGACAAGGGTTTCATAAGGCCAAGTACTTCGCCATGTGGGTCACCGATTGTACTAATTCCAAAGAAGGATGGCACTTGGCGTATGTGTGTTTATTTCAGGGCCTTGAACAAGATAACGGTAAAGAATTGTTACCCACTCCCAAGGATAGATGATTTGCTAAACCAGCTGAAATATTCTTGATATTTCACTAAGTTAGACTTGCGCAGTAGATATCATCAAGTAAGAATTGAAGAAAGTGACATTTGGAAGACAACGTTTAAAACCAAACAAGGACTCTTTGAATGGCTTGTGATGACGTTTGGTTTGTGCAATGCACCTACAAATTTCATGCGGGTAATGGATGATGTCTTGTGTCCTTTTCTTGATGATTTCATTATTGTCTACTTAGATGACAACTTAATTTTCAGCAAGTCTAGAGAGGATCATGTCATGCATGTTAGGAAAGTACTTGATGTTTTGAAGAAGAATCAGTTATTTCTTAAAATGCCAAATTGTGAATTTCGAAAGACTTCTTTGGTTTATTTGGGACACATAGTAGGAGGAGGTTCTTTGAGAATTGATCCTGCTAAGATTGAGGCTATTGTGAAGTGGCCTACTCCCAAATCCATTACAGAGGTAAGAAGTTTTTTGGGTGTAGCTCAATATTGGAGGAAGTTCATCTCTAACTTCTCTTCTATAGCAGCTCCTATGCATGCAGTAACAAGTGTGAAGCATGCTTTCCAATGGGGAGGCAAGCAGCAAAAAGCTTTCGAATCTTTGAAAGAGAAGATTAGTTCAGCTCCGGTCCTTGCATTACCAGATTTGAGATAGCCATTTGAGATACAAACTGATGCTAGTGATTATGCCATGGGTGCAGTTCTTCTATAGCATGGTAAGCCTATTGCTTTTCATTCTGAAAATTTTAACGGTGCTGTTGTAAATTATCCTACGTATCATAAGGAGTTGTATACATTGGTACAAAGCGTCAAAAAGTGGAAACACTATTTGATGGGCAAAGAAACTGTTATACATATCGACCATCAGCCCTTACAGTACTTGCAATCACAAAGCAATTCACAACAGTCACATACTTCAGATGGATGGGCTTCTTGCAACAGTTCCATTTGGTAATAACGTACAGGAAAGGTACTCTGAATAAAGTTGTTGATATGCTTTCAAGGGCTATTATTGGTGTTGTTACTTTACTTAAGAATGATTCCATTGTACATGATAGTTACATAGAACAGTATGCATCTGATGATAACTTTAAAGATGTGTATGCTAACTTGAGTAAAGGGAATCATGTAGAGGAAAATGACTATCACATGCATAACAATTTGGTGTTTCATTTGGGAAAGTTGTGTATACCACAGGGCGAGAGAATAAATGTCATAAGAGAAGCTCATTCTTCTCTTATTGTTGGCCATTTTGGTGTAAGCAAAACAGTTGCACATCTACAGAGGTATTGTTATTGGCCTCACATGGTAGATTCTGTTTCAAGGTTCATAAGAGGTTGTTCATTATGTGCTACAAGCAAGCCTAGTAATAGGAATCTTGGCTTGTATACTCCTTTTCCGGTACCTTCTAGACCATGGGAGAGCATCTCTATGGATTTTGTAGGAGGTTTGCCAAAATCTAGAAAGCAGCATGATTATTTATATGTAGTAGTTGATCGTTTCAGCAAAATGTGTATACTTATGCCTTGTAAGAAAACTATAACTGCTGAACAAACTGCTGAATTATTTTTTCATCATGTATGGATTCACTTTGGTTTGCCTACTTCCATTATTAGTGACAGGGATTCCAGATTTGTGGGGAATTTTTGGTCCAACCTATGGGAGATGATGGACACAAAGTTGAAGAAAAGTACTGCTTTCCATCCGCAAACAGATGGAAAAACCGAAGTTGTGAACAAAACCATTGTGCACCTCTTGAGAGGATATTGCAACAAGCATCCCAAGCTTTGGGATGAACATTTGCACTACATACAACATGCTTACAACCGTGCCAAGCACTCTTCCATAAACACCTCACCGTTTGAAGCTTGTTTTGGTTACTTGCCAAAATCACCTCTTGATTTCATTCTTGAGAAAGATGTTGCCATTGAGGGACATAGTGATATTGACAAAGCTCATTCATTCATTGAAATAATTCAGCAAATACATCAGCAAATTCAAGAACAGCTTGAGAAAATTCAAGGCAAGTACAAGGAAAGACACGACAAGCATAGAGTCGATCACAAGTTTCAAGAAGGGGATGAGGTATGGCTGTACATTGGTAAGGAAAGGATGCAAGGAGAAGGTAAAAAGCTGAAGCCTATTCGTTATGGTCCATTCAAAATCCTCAAGAAGGTTGGAAATAATGCTTTTCAATCAGATTTTCCTTCCTACTTGCAAATGTATTCTGTTGTTAATGTGGAGAACTTACGTTTGTATGAACCTCCTTTGATCGTTGATCATGAAAGCGTTGTTTAGTTTCCATCTATACAATATTTCTCACCAAAATTCTTAGATGAGCTGAAAGAAGATACAATCCTTTACAGAAGGACACGCACTTCAAGGAGGGGCAATGTAGATTATGTTCGGGTTGGTTTCAAAGGTAGAAAACCGAACAAGGCAAAGCGGATGGAGGTAGACAGAGTGAGGGTGTTGTACCCTCACCTCTTTAACAAGTAGTTGAAGGCTTTTGGGGTCCAAAAGCTTCCCAATGGGGAGGCGTGATCAGGGGCTCATGTCCCAAGTGTCGTAAAATGCTCAAAAATGAAAGTTCTCAGAACTAGCTGAAACCTGAACAACCGGATAGAGCTCATCCTCCTGATTCTGGTGCCACAAACAGTTTGAAAAACGGTCACCGTATGAGAAAGTTATGCCAAAAACAAAATCGCCCAATAACCCTTAATTTTTGAATTTTTCAAAAACAGATTAAAAAAGAATATTCCTTGGAATATTCTAGGGAATATTCCTTGGAATATTCTAGGGAATATTCCTTTTTCGGTTGCCAATCAGCATATATGGGGGCATATATTTAAAAATTTTGGTTGGGTTGAGGTTTGAACCCACGACCTGTTATCCACAAATACAACGCTTTACCAATGCAACAATCGTATTAAGTTGTTGGTATGGTGGAACGAATTTAATATAAGTTGAACTGCCAGTTCTTAAAGGTGGGCACAGAATCTTATGCAGAACCGCCGAGCCCGAAATCCGGTCACATGCACAGTTATGATAAACGGTTAACCGGCGGTCAGTGAGCGGTGGAATTGGTGGAGCACCAAAATTGGCAGGCCTGCCATATTTAGCGGGCCTATTTGGACTCTAACTAAAGTTAGCTGGAGTCATTTTAGGACGAACTGGCAGTTGGGAGTAAATGGCCATAACTTTGGCTAGGAAAGTCTATTTTGGACGATTTTGTTTTTGATTTTGGGTCTCTTCGACCTTCTGAAGCCATTGGCATAGGTTTTACAGCCATATGAGGTCATTTGCAGAGGTTTTGGTGCCGTGAAAGTTCTAGGAGCCACCAGGGCCCAGTGTTGTGAGAGCTGTATAAGGTTGTCGGCATCCATTGAAGGTGAACCAGTAGTCAATCCTGAAGGATTCAAGTCTTCTGAATCCGTCTTTACAGTCTATTCCACATGTACAGGCTTTTATTCAGTTGTATATTCATTTTGATCATTTAATTAAATGAGGACAGGCCCATTTGGGAGCCTTGGACACAACTGACGTAGCCGAGGAGGGGTGAACTTCTTTATCAACTTCTTTTGCATCTGTGGTTGATTTATTTTGCAGAACAAATTCGTTTTAGTGTGTTAAACAGTAAAATGAAATAATTCTACTATACTTAAATGGGTCATGAACAGCTGAAATTTTCATTTGTTTTTTTACTGCAAGACATGGATATCTTTTAAACATATTTATTACTGAATTGAATACCTTGCAAACCATTTACAAATAGTTTCAAATTTAGATCATGGTGTAGTAGAAAGGGTGAACATAACAGTTCAACAAATGGCTCGAGCCATGCTAGATGAATCTGGAACTCCTACAACCTTCTAGGGTGAAGCTGTTGTTGGCTTGTAAGGGCTTGACCTAGGTTTAGAGATGATTTAGCCAAACAAATCTTGGTACTACTAGCCCTTTTGGCAACAGTCTGCAGAGCGTGGACTTAGGTATCACCCAAAGTAGTATGGGAGGGTGCAAGAACTAGGTTTCCGCACCATAGAGATGTCTGATGGTTTTCAGTAGTCCACGGTTTGACCCTGCATGCACGTCACTACGCGCATCTATCGGTCCCTCACAGCCTGTGATGCTGCTTTCATGTAGCCCTGCTTGAGGCACAATCCACATTATTACCCAAGTTACTTACTATTAAACCGATATTATCCAATTACTTAACTTATCTATATGAGCCCAATTATACTTAATAGTGTTCAGTATTCATATAAGTGCGTGCGATAAACAAAAGCGTATAAATGCATAAAAAGAATAAAAAAGCAGATACACAGTATTTGGAATAAAAATTCTCTTTATTATTCTTCTTCTTTGGTTATAGACTCGACTCTTCCCTGTGCATTCAGCTGCAGGGGTCCACGCACTCAGCTGCAGAGCCTATTCCTACTACTACGACCCAAGACACTTAGACTTCTTCTCTATCTACTACTAGATAATTGCATCCAATACATTCATCAATCCATCCATTGCTCTCTTTACAACTTAGGGCTTCGCTCTTATTTATACAATCCTAATATCAGCGGACCATGGGTAGGCTGATATGACATTACATTACATTAAAAAACTTAGGGTGAACAACCCTATGACTCAACATACATTTCGCTTTCCGCGCTCGCAATTCGCAGAGTCTTACAACATTATTTGAACAAAACTTGGGCTTTGAGCCCCAAAACATGCTGTAGGGGGATTTTATGCCCAATAAGCCCCCAACACAAACATCGTGACTCGCCCTCAAGTCACTTCTCCGACGCAACGATATTGGCACAGAGTCCGTCCAACTAGTCCTGAATGGCCTGAATGTCTGCAGCGCACTGCGTTGTTGCCTACTAAACCTGCTACATTCTTTCTTTTGAACCGTTTGTGTCTGACATGCAGTGTTGCATCTGTACATGCATTCCTTGAATCTGCACAAGCTTTCCTTCAATATCCGTCGTGATTGTGAAGGCTTCATCAATCCACAACTAGACGCGCGCTTTTAGAACTACTTCTCTATGGTGTGCTGCGTCCACCTGTTCTTTTAAGGCCTTGGCCTGCTCCATCCTTGCAAGCTACTAACTAAGGACTACTGCCTGCACAGTCCCTCTAATGTTGTCATATTGTTGTTGGAGTTCGTGTGCCTTGGTCTCCAGCCACTAAATGTTGGGGTCCTCTTGTAATGTAGTGAGGACCTCCAGTGCCTACTCCAACATGTTGATATAGTCACAGATTGCACCTCCAATCTCTTCCATCCCTACTGCAATAGTGCTGGTGTGTTGTTCTCTGACCTTTGGGGGAGCGGAAGGCTACTCCTTCAGCCGCAACTTGGCAATCTGGAGGTTCAGCTCCAGCTGCACTCTTGTTATTTCCTTGTGCGAGTCACAAACTCCACTTCCCAAACAGTGGATCCGCACTTCTGTTGGTAGGTCTTCTACAATAGACAACTCCGGGATGCGCCAACAAGCATCTTCGACTATTTGTACCAACTGTTGGTTCTACGATACCAACTCATCGCACTGCATGTTGAGCTGTTCTATATTAAACTTTTGCTCGTCAGAACCTAGATTGTGTGGCTCTCTCTGGCACGGAGTTCAGCTGTTATCCTATCCTACAACTGATAAAGTGTGTCGCGAGGAAGGGTAACCAAGTTAAGGCCAATGCCTTTCATTGTATTAAGCATCACATGCTCCATTTTTTTTCCGAGACTAGCGCTCCATCTGACAATGTTATTGTATTGGCTATTTTCGTGTGTAGTATCTATTTTTCTACTGACATTCCTGCTATGATGTGGGTAGACAAGGTACCCTCTTGTGGGGGTTGCACCTGTAGTTCCTGCAGCTGCACCCTTAGGGCCCCCAACACAGTCAGTTGTTCCATTGTAACTTCTTATAGCACTTCCTTGGTGACATCGCGAACCGTTTCACCGATGTCATAGAGGTCTCCTTCAATTAATGTGATAGGGTCAATGGCTAGCTTCGAGGTCTTGACCTTTTACCATGGACCCAATCTCTCTGTGACGCGTGACCATTTGAATTGTGTCAAAGTGGTTCCTGTGTCCATGCCCTTTTCTGCAAGGTCTCTGACCTCTGCCTCCTATGGTGCAAACACTTCCTGGCCCTCCTCTGCCTGCATTGTTGTGGCCTCTACTATCTGCGCTGCTACGGCTGCTTCAACAGCCTTCTTTTGCTTTGCAGCTACCTGTGCCACATCGCGAACTACCCTTACGCGGTTGTCGCTTTTTTGTTGCGCCTTTTCTCGGCCAGCTATGTGACATGCAACTTGGCCTCATCCTTCCTTTTCTGTGTTGCTGCCTTTTCCAACTCTGCCAAATCCGAGGTGCGCCACTCGGGAGGCCATGTCTCTAACAATGTAAAGATCATGTCATCAATGGCTATGAATGGGAGCTTTGTCCACTATTGCGTCGGATCCTTTCGCGCTCGAATGTAGATGTTGTGAATGTCCACCTTGAAGTCTACAAAACTCTGCAGATTGTTTTGCACCATGGGGGATAGTCGTGGCCTCCTATTAATCCACATTTGGATGCTTACCTCCATGAGCACCTAGAAAATCTTGTTATCATGAATCTGTTTCGCGTCCTTGTTGACCCAGAGCAAAGCCTACTTCGCGGCCTCTGGGAAGTCATGGTTGATGATCTAGAACTAGCTATCCTCTGGTAGTTCCCCTACAACCACCAAGATGGATAGGAGCAACCACTCGTAGTGGAAGGTCTTACCCTATTCCTGGGCCTCCTAGGAGTTGACCAAAAATTCTCCGCAGAGGAACTCGGCCCAGTTGAACTGGACCCCTTCCGCACAATGTTCGGCCAACGCAACTACCAGTGTTGGTACTTCATCGCCGTGGCATTTTCTCATTACTTTATCAGGTAGGAGTTGGGTGGTTATGCACACCCCTTTATCCTTGATATTGGTGATAGCGTAACCCCTCTTTTTCTTCTCAATCTTATATTTTTTCTTCATGGCTTCTATGAGAGCCAAGTCACTGCGTTTTCCTACTATCGTCGTGGGATCCTTTCCATTACAGGGAAGCCGAGAAATTGGATGGATGAGATCTGCTATGATGGGAATAGGCTCCTCTAGCCATAAGTACCCATCATGCACCAGGAAAAGCAGCTGCCTAATGACAAAAATGGTGATGTGCGTGCAGTGAAAATGTGGTATCCATAGCAGATGAAGCAACCTGGCCTTTTCCACACCACGCAGTCATTTTCATGACTCCAATGTTATTGCTGGCCCCTCTGTATTCTGTTTCATTAGGCTCGTCATCTCTAAGTGTGGGAACTTCTCACTGTCCACAAGGTCCCAGTATTTAAATTTCAAGGTGGGCACATGCCCTAGGAGCAGACCTTCAAAGGTAATTCCATTGGGGAGGAGTAGAATCTGTAGTGGACTCTTCACTGCATCCAGATCCTTCGGTACTTTGGATTTCCCTTTTCGTGGAGGTACATACTCAGGCAATTTTTCTATAGAGCACATCAGTTGGATATCCGCCTCCATGTCTTCTTATTCCTCTACCTTGGCAATCAGAGCCTGTCAGTCCTCCTCCTCCTCATCTATCTCAATGGTGACAGCCTTGCCATATTCCTCCATTGATAGCTTACCGAACCACAGATACCTCGAGGACATGTAGACTGGTCCCATTGCCTTCTTATCTTTTTTCGGTCTCAGCGTCCGAGGTGATTTCAAGATTTCTAGCGCAACCCCAGTACCTTCGAGAACATCATGTACCGTATGGGTCAGCGTAGCCTTACCGGCAGTTCCTTCATCAAAGCCCAAACCTCCCTTGGTAGCCGTCATCTTGTCTGTACTGTATGCAGTCTTTTGTGAACTTAGGGGCTCGAATATCGCTTGGCACTCAACACTCTATGCTCTATTCAACCGCTCAAGTCTCAAGTGAACAAGTGATGTCTCATGGCTAGCCCTTGGAGTTTTATGGTGCCATTTGAATTCAAATTCGTTCCCTAATTTTGGGCCATCAATGATTTCTTGGTGGTAGATTTTCCAAAATCTTGCCCATAACTGTTGTTATAATTCCCACTGCCCACTCCATTTGGCCTCAAACTAGACATCCCGTCATGAACAGTGACACCAACGGTCACTTCCCAGCCTACCCGCATGGTAGCATAGCCCTTCATGCACGGGCACGAACCTTGTGACATGTTAATTCTGCATGCACCTCCCTTATCGTATAGCTCCCAAGCAGACTCTTTTATAGTCCCACACTCCCTTTCAACTGCCTGGAGTGCTGAGACTGTTCTTTCTATGGCTAGTCAGGTGGTCGCACCACTCGTGTGGGGCTCCATTTCACCCCTTAGGATAGTCCGCGGAAAACCCTCAGTTGTCTTCGTGACAGTCGGCACCGTATGCTCTACTATATGTAGTGTGTTCCCCTGGTTACTACGTTTAGTAATATGTGGTCCTAGCCATGGCAACAGACTAAGAAATTCTTGGCGATAGTCTTTTAATTCATTGGTATGATCATCTGCACCTTACCTTGTCATCCTTGGTTTATCGACGAGACAAGCTTGCTTGATCTTGTTTTCCAACCTCTTGACCTTTGCATCCATCAAAATGTTTTTCTTCCTTATTCATACCCAGTCCTTTTCAAGTTCATGAAGTCTAAGTTTCCCTTGCCGAATGGCTTCCTGAAGCCTTATGTGTTCTACCTCACATAGCTGTGTGATTTCTTCGTCCTGGGCCTCGCACACTATCACACCTGTAGGTGCTATTACGTGTGGATTCCTCTTTGCATGCTCTTCAGAAATTATGGTCCCTACTCTATTCCGCAACCTTAGAATCGTTTCCACGATCAGGGTTTTGCACATTTGCTTATAGGCCGATTGAACCGATGGTACGCGCAAGTCCGAGTCAGTGCATCTCATCTGGTGAACTTTGTTCAGCACCTCACACACCCTGTCAAATTCTTCTCCATGGATAATCCTTGGCATGTTTTTCCTTTTCAGGTGTTTCGTTTTGTTCCGATTCTCTATTTTTGGGGTGGTGTGTGCTTTTGCAGGCTGCATGTCGAGCCTACACCTTCCTTGACTATTTGCTAGTTTTGCGATCCACTCATACAGCTCAAAAGGAAAGGATGCAAAGAAAATTTTATGGATTTCCATATATAAGTAGCGCTCCAACCACTGTTCCTTATATACTCGCAGATTCCTGATTTCCAGCGCTGCAAATTCATGAATCTTCTTGTCCAACCACCCTTCAATTTCTTTCTTTGTTAGATTCTAGTGACACGACATCAGACATCCCTTATGTAGATCCTAGTCTGAGCAACGGAACCATTTGTTGGCTTGTGGGGTACTGACCTATGTTCAGAGATTATTTAGCCAAAAAAATCCTGGTACTACTAGCCCTTTCGGCAATAGTCCACAGAGCGCAGAATGAGGTCTCACTCGAAGGAATATGGGAGGGTGCTAGAACCAAGTTTCCACACCCTAGAGATGTCTGATGATTTTCAGTGGTCCGCAGTTTGACCTTGCGCGCACTTTGCTACGCGCATCTATTAGTCCCTTGCATCCTACGATGTTTCCTTCGCGCAGCCCTGCTCGAGACGCAATCTGTGCTATTACCCAATTTCCTTACTATTAACCCGATATTATCCAATTACTTATCTTATCTGTATGAGCCCAAATTATACTTAATAGTGTTCAGTACTCATATAAGTGCACGCAATAAACAAAACAATATAAATGCATAGAAAGTAATACAAAAGAAGATACATAGTATTTGGAATCAAACTTCTCTTTATTATCCTTCTTCTTGGGTTATAGACTCAACTCTGACCTATGCACTTAGCTGCAGGGGTTCACGCACTCAGCTGCAGACTCTGCTAGGCCTTTGCGCACTCAGTTGCCGAGCCTCGTCCTACTACTATGACCCAAGACACTTGGACTTCTTCTCTATCTGATACTAGATCATTGCATCAATTACATTCATAAATCCATCCATTGCTCTCTTTACAACTTAGAGCCTTGCTCTTATTTATACAATCCCATGGTCTGCGGACCATGGCTAGGCCGACATGACATTACATTACATTACAAAACTTAGGGCAGACAACCCTATGACTCAACATACATTTCATGCTCTGCGCCTGCAATTCGCGGAGTCTTACAACATTATTTGACCAAAACTTGGGCTTTGAGCCCCAAAACATGACGTGGGGGGATTCTATGCCCAACAGTTGCATTCGCTGCCATGACTATTCTCAACAAAGCAAATGTTTGGGTAAATAGCACTCAAACTCCACATGAACTTTGGTATGGTAAGACTCCTACTGTAAAATACTTTAAAGTTTTTGGAAGCAACTGTTTTTTCAAAAGGACTGATGAAAAACTTGGTAGGTTTGAACCCAGAGCAGATGAAGGGATTCTTATTGGTATGGTTTCCATAATGACAAGCTAGTAGCCAAGCATATGCATATTGTTGGTTTCTTAGATAAAATTTAATTTCAATACATAGCTTACACATTTTTTTTATTATTAATATTTTGGATAGTTTATTGTCAATTTACCTTAATTGATATTTTAATCTTTCTCGCCTTTGGGGGAAAACTCAATTGGCAATAGCTGTGTAAATGATGTATTATGTGTGAGGAGGTTTGGTGTTCAAATCCCCCCAATTCACCTTGTGGGTGCAGAAAGGACCCTATGTACATGCCTAGAGTTTATAGTGTCCGTGATTGGAATCGACCAATGTTAACAATTGGAATCGACCCCATATCACGTGAGTATGAGATTGGCCTAGTTGACAATTCCTTTAATCACAAAAAAAAAGTTTAATATTTATCATATAATTTAACTATTTCAACTTTTATGAAAATCTTTACTTACCTTTATTTAGCTCTAAATGTCCACATTTCTTAAATCAAATTCATACTATTCAACCTTAAAAATTTATATTTTTTGTTAGTAAAGATTATTTTTTAACCTTTTATTTTTTCAATTCCACTTTTATTGTATTCAATTTTAACTTAATAAACTAACATCCTTTCTTATTTTTCATTTTTTGCTTTCATCACCTACTAAAAACTATAATACTACACCTAATTTACAAATTGCTACTATAATACTACGCCTAATTTAATTAAACTTCCCATTCTCTTGCACGCATATCCTTTTCCTATTTGCTATATATAAAAAAAAGTGCGCTTGATACTCATTATATCACAAATTCACAAAAGTAAAATACTCTTTGGAAATGCTCATGTGAGATCATTACACTAACCTTTTCACTAAAAACAAGACATTGTTACATCTTTTGCATTATTTTACCTCTAATACCCTTTTTAATTCTATTGGACTTACCTTTTGTTATGATTTTTCACTAAAACAAAACACTGTTACATCTTTTGCATTATTTTACCTCTAATTCCCCTTTTAATTCTATTGGACTTACCTTGTGTTATTACTTTATATCACATATTTTTTTCAATGTTATATTCCTTCTCTCGAGCTTTGGGCAAGTTCCTTACTCTTCTTTGTTGGTATCACATAAAGTGCATGGTCTAGGGATTTAGTGCTTTTTAAAAGCTTCAAGAATCATGCGATGATGATTCTCATGGAGAATGTTTATGTATTTTTTAAATGTCTATTTAAATTTATAAATGCAAAATATAAATTTTAATTTTAATTAATATTGAATTTAAATATTATAATTTTAAATAATAATTTTAATTGTAATTGAATTTGAATTTGAAATATGTTTATAGAGTATAAAATAGTTGATGAATAAGTGTATTATTAAAGTACTTCTTGCATAATGATTATGTTAATTTGAAATTTTATGGGTGTTTCATTTCATTGACTTTCACCTAAAAATTATAATGATGGTGACATGAATTGATTATGTATCACATAAGTATCAACACACCTACTTCCAATTAAAAGTTATAATGATAGTGGCATGAATCGATTCTGTATCACATGAGTATCAACACACTTAATTGTCAATTTCTCTAATAAAAATAAAATAAAATTTATGTTGTTACAACTTTCTTTTTTATATTTAAAAGTTTAAATATCTTTTCAACATACATTCATGCATTGAAATTAACATTAATAAAAATAAACACATTCATGCATTAAAATTAATACTAACAAAAACACACACATTAATACATTAATACTAATAAAAACACTTAAATTTTATAGAAACTACAATTTCGACAAATTGATGTGAACACCTCTCTTAAAGAATATGAATACAATAACATCAAACACAAAAGATTATAAAACAACTCATAAAAGATTGGGAAAATTTATAAAACAACTTATTATAAGTTATATAACCTAACCTCAAGTAAAAAAAAATTGTAATACTATATCTAAATAAATTTAAGTATTTAAGTAAATTTAAGAATTTAAATTTTGATGATAATAAATGTGTTTTATAATATTATAAATTTTTAAAAAATATATTAATTGAATTAAATTTAGATAATTGTAAAAAGTGTTATTTTTATTTATTCAAATTCAAGATTTAAAATAGAGTGTTATAATGAATTTAAATGGTATAGTAAATATTATTATAAATTAAAAAAAAATTATTTAATCTTTTATTTAACCTATTAAGTTGTTAATAATTACATTATTATAATTCTTTTAAATTTATGTTAAACATCAAAATGAGAAAATGTATTATAGTGATAATAAAATAAATTATCTCAATTTTATAATTATTTTTTTAACAATCAAATTAGTAATAATAAAAAAGCTTTAAATACATTAAATTTTAATATTTTAACTATGAATATGCAAATGATAAATGTAACTTTGAAAAACGTAGATAGGTATGCAATGGATTAGAGTACAGAAAGGAAGGGCATGGATAAACAGTCCCAAATCCAAAGCCAAGAATTGACAGATTGCCCCCCGTGTGTGCCCCCCGTGCGTGAGCCTCGTGGAATAAAGTTATGATTATTGATTTTCTAGGTGTTCTCAGGAGGATTATATATATATATAGTATTCTATGAGGTATTTTTTTTTTTAGCTATATGGCACATGAAAGTGTAGCTGAATGTTGGCTATAGAGCCTCTAATGTAATATCGGTTGTTGCATTTGCCTTCGCAGGTTGTTACTTCTCTACATCAGGCAAATTCTTACAGAGTAGTAAGGCTAAAGCAGTTGGTCAACTACCATGGCATATCCCCTAATAAACTGTTGTTATTCAGTATCCTGTATATTATCCATTTACAGAGTTATTTTCAGAATAATTGTGAAGGTATTAATAAATTATAATTTAGGGATCACTCCAAGGAACTTATAGTGAGACCAAATTCTGTAGTTGTCCAAGTTTTGAAGGAATAGGACCCGATAATTGGTTGGCAGAAAGGTCCCTACATTGAAAAAATACCACACTATGTTATTGTTTTGATGAAGTAGCTAGGGCACACCAGAAAGAGATGTAGAAAGAACTCCAAAACTGATAAAATGAACAGAAGATTATGACAATGAGGAAGATGGGGTTTACTTTCCCACATCAAACCAAAATTATATTGAAGAAGAAACCAATGAAGCACCAGAAGAAGATATAATGGTAGAAGAAAAGACTTCTTCCAGGTATGTTCAAAAAAATCATCCAGAAACTCAAATTTTAGGAGAAAGGGAGGCTGGTGTATAGACAAGAAGAACTATTACAGGGACCTCAAGCTATCTAGCATTACTATCCTCCACCGAACCTCAAAATGGAAATGAAGCATGCAAAGATGAATGTTGGGTCAAGGACATGGATGAAGAACTTGAGCAAATTGAAAATAATGACACTTGGGAATTAGTTCCTAGACCTCATGATAAAAATATTATAGGAACTAAATGGATATTCAAGAACAAGTTGAATGAAAATGGATAAGTCATTAGAAACAAGGATAGACTTGTTTGTAAAGGGTATGCTCAACAAGAAGGTATAGATTTTGAAGAAACTTTTGCACCTGTTGCCAGAATTAAAGCCATAAGAATGTTTCTTGCTCTTTCTAGTTTTTGGAAATTCAAAGTATACCAAATGGATGTAAAATCAGCCTTCCTTAATGAAGATTTAGAAGAAGAAGTTTATATTGAACAGCCAAAATGATTCATTCTTGGAAATGATGCAAAACTTGTATGCATACTCAAAAAGGCTCTCTATGGTCTGAAATAGGCTCCAAGGGCTTGGTATTATTGCCTTGACAAATATCTACACCAGCAAGGTTTTACAACAGGATCTACAGATAGAAATTTATATACAAATATTGAAAATGATAAATTGCTAATTATTATTGTTTATGTTGATGATATCATTTTTTGTAGCAATGAAGAATCCACGAGTCAAAATTTTGCTTTAGAATGCAGCAAGAATTTGAAATGTCCCTGCTTGGTGAACTTACCTATTTTCTTGGTCTACAAGTTCAACAAACTAAAGATGGTATTTTTCTTTCACAAACCAAATATCTCAAGCAAATCTTGAAAAAGTACAGAATGGAAGATTCTAAACCTGTATGTACTCCAATGGTAATAGGATGCAGTCTCAACTCAAATGATGAATCAACAGTAGTACATCAACCAACTTACAGATCCATGATTTGCAGTCTGCTTTATCTAACAGGTACCCGACCTAACATCATGCATGTAGTAGGAATAGTTGGAAGATTCCAGGCAAATCCAAAGGAATCACACCTTCAAGCAGTCAAAAGAATTTTCAAATATCTTCAAGGAACTCAGGACTTTGGACTATGGCATCCTAGAGATGCAGATCTTACTCTTCATGAATATAAAGATACCGATTGGGAAAGAAGTGTTGATGACAGAAAAATCACTAGTGGTGGTGCATTCTATATGGGTTCTAGGTTAGTATCTTAGTTTGGCAAGAAACAAAGTTCAATTTCTTTATCTACAGTTGAAGAAAAATATGTGGTTGTTGCATCTTGTTGCACACAACTACTTTGGATGATCCAAACTTTGCAAGACATTCAGATCACATGTACTCCACCCATCTCCATTCTATGTGATAGTACAAGTTCCATCAATATTTCAAAGAATCTAGTCATGCACTCCAAGACCAAGCACATACCCATTAAGTACCATTTTCTACGAGAAAAAATGCTTGAACAAAAGGTCAAATTGGATTTTTTCCCCTCCAAAGAACAGGCTGCTAATATATTCACTAAACCACTGCCCAGAGAAACATTTGAATATCTCAAACAAAAGCTGGGAGTTGTTGCTACATCATCCTGTTGTTAAATCCAGTTTTTTAGAGGAAGTTTACTACATGCTGGTTTCATGTAGTATATGTGTGGGTCCATGCGGGTTGCCTTGGCTGAAATTGCATATATGTTTTTATAATAAAAAAAAAAAATAGTGGTAGCACAAGTTCAGGGGGAGCGTTCACATTCCACATTAATGGCATTATGGTTGCTAAACTCAGTTATTTCTTAGTTACATCAGTCATTAGTGTGATATAACTTCTTCTGTCATGGTCTATATTTCAATGAGTTCTATTGGTCATATGATGTAATTTATTTCCCTAATATCCTTAGGATGGATGATGTAATAATTTTTGTATTTTTGTTATGTATAAACATTGGTATATCTCCACTTGGTTGGGTAGATGAGTCAAATATGGTGTATCCCCACTTGGTTGGTTGATTGATGTATGTATGAGTTCGTGGTCATAGGGAGGTCATACTCACTTTGTTGAGTTATAATGTCATGTTATTATATTGAATCATCTCTCTGCAAACTCGGCATGTACTCAAGGGGGGTATGGATAGCATCATGCAAAGGACGAGAGTAGAGTGGTCTGCCCTTTGCCCTTGATTTCAAACAGGGAGAGTTTTTTGGTATTTTGGTGTTGTATGGTATCTCTAATAGTCTTTACAACTTGCAATAGTCAAAACCATCATGCTTGCCATCAAGTCCAAAAGGGAATATTTTAGCATTATGATACAAGTATTGTCCTTGATGGAAACTCTACAGGTCAACTAAATTTTGATAAGAGGCTAATAGGAATATTCAGAGGCAATACAGCAGTGGTACAGAGGATCAAGAATTTGGAACTAAGGTCTATTGATCAGAATAAAGAAGTTGAAGGAAGAAGATGATTTAAGATCAGTTTAAGAGATACATGTAGGATCACTTAGCCCAAGCAGTGTATACACGTAGGTACTCAAAATAGAAATAGAGTATAAAGTACACATGCACTCCCACAAAAGGAAAAGTGCATACATGTTGAAAACCATGGTTTTGGTCTGAGGTATTTGGTCCAAGGTATCTTTGGACCATGACATTGACCCTAGGTATTTAGTCTGAGGTATTCGGTCCATGGTATTTGATCCAAGGTATTGGTCCTAAGTGGATTCGGTCCATGGTATTGAGAAAGGCCAAAAACTATATAAAGAAGAGAGGATCATAAGGCCAGATGTGCAAGTGAATAATATTCTAAGGAATACTTCTATCTGAAGTATATTTTATGTTGCAAGGTTATGTTTAGGACTAGATCTGAAATATTTATGTGCACATTGAGTTCAATATTGGATTAGGATCATGAGACCTAAAATGACTTATTCTTGAATGATCCGATATTGGTTGAGGCTAGATCTAATGTTTTCCATCTATTTTATTCGTTATCTATCATGTTCTAGCTTTGTCTAAAGTCTGGAATTGTAGCAAAGTTCTAAGTCAATATTTGTAGATCTATACGCAGGTTCGTCTCGGCAAAAGAGCCTATACATGTAGGTTCTGTTCTTTCAAGTAGCACATACAAAAGAAAGGCTTGATGTTCAGAGCTGACTGATCTATCAAATTAATATTTCTGATTTATTGCTGCTGCTATTTTACTATTGTCTATCAATGAAGTCTTCTTAGATCTGAATGTAAATCTCAATGCATAAGGAGGTTGATATTTGATTGATTATATAAGTGAGAAGAAGTGTTTTCTGTCGTCTGCCTATGTAAATTTTTGTAAGTTGA
Organism: Pinus taeda; assembly: GCA_000404065.3. Classification (NCBI taxonomy): domain Eukaryota; kingdom Viridiplantae; phylum Streptophyta; class Pinopsida; order Pinales; family Pinaceae; genus Pinus; species Pinus taeda. Next base: position 97,320 of record APFE031028705.1, on the reverse strand, counting down.
TAGTAGATGTTCAATACACTGCTAGTTGGTACAGTTTGTGATTCAAATATTCTGTGATTCAAAATCTTTAGAGGTATACGTAGGTTGGGCTGAAGGAAGTAGCATATACACACAGGTTTTCTTCATTGAAGTAGTGTATATAGTCTGACACATGAATTTTTGAGGTTTCAATTGGTTCTGAATGTTTATACAAGTTTCTGGGTTCAGCATAGCATTCTGATGATAGTGATCTGATTATTTAAGATTAACTGCATGTTGGTTGATGAAGCTTGAGTTTCTAAATTTCTAATGGGTTATTGATGAGTCAAAGTCTTCATATGTCTTGATATGTGCTAGGAGCATCGAGTCTAAAAATTCGTGAAATGTGGTCCTTGGTGGAAGAGTGGAGTTTTCAATAAGCTGGCACCTATGTACTAGTAAAAATATTGGCTAGTACAAGAGCTAGGGGGTTGTAGCTCCCTTCCAGTAGAAGCTAGAGAACAAGAGAAGGTTGCAAACTTCTGTAGGTAGAAGCCTATGTATTGGTATGAGTCTACACCAGTGCAAGATTGTGAACAAATTTTCTTATTATTAAAAGAAGACAAAGACAATAGCAATAGGTGGTTTTCACCCACATTGGGTTTCCACCTTAAATCTTGGTGTTCATGTGTGTTGCTTATGTGTAATGGTTTATTATGTTTATACTGCACATGGTTACTATTTAATGATTGATGAAGTATTGATGCACTGATTAAAGATACACTTATGATGAATTAACTCAATCATAATTTTGCTGCATAAACACTGGTTGCCTGAAAGACAGTTACATGTACACGTTAGTTCCCCTCTCTGAAGTAACGTATATAAATCTGATTATAAAAAAAGAAAAATTCTTGATCTGATAAATATTGATTCACCACCCCCCCCCCCCCCAAGTATTATTTCCAACAAATAATTCTATCCTTAACTAGTTGTACTCCATAGTATAATTTTCGCATGCTATCTCCAAATACCCACCAAAAAGGTCAGATATGCCAAACAAATGGAATTTTTGAATTGTTTCTAAAACTATGTCATTTAAACCCCCTTCTAATGTATCTAGCAAAATGTGACTACTTGATTTTCTTCTTTCATATTCATTTACATCCTAAAAAATATTCGTTTCAAAAACCAAGACAACCCCAATATCTATGTATCCTTACACTCATCAATATTTGCCACAAACCATAGGAATTAATATTCTCTAACGATCAACCCACTAGTCATAAGATTATTTTATCTTATTTTCAATATCGATGCACATAAAGTTATATTCTATCAGTTGGTCAACAAGCTAACATTAAAAGCGACAATTCCATCATTTTTCATGAAATGTCTCCATTCAACCTTTTATTGCTTTCCCTGACAAAGAAACTCTTCCATTATTATATCAGAGGTCATGTTTCATGTGCCATAGAAAATATCAATTCCAAGATATTATGAGTACTGTAGAAAAAAATATAGCTAATATTATTACAAATGTATAATGAAGTAGCAGTGGTGAACACCATCATAAACCTGTTAAATTTAGCTCCGAACTTCTTTAATTGTTGCACTCTTCTGACACAGGTCAACAAAATCCTTTTAAACAATTCCTTCTTTTTGAGCCCAACTTTCAAGGGCTTGATGGGATGCAACAATAAGAGCCACACAATATTTGTGGAATGGATTTGCATATAACATCATATTGTCCAAACAATGGCACACTACTAAAGTTGCTTCTGTTGAAGAATCTAGGGCAAATGTAGTTAATGTGATTCTTCTTAGGATGATAACTATTTGTTAGGTGTTTTCAATTTTTCTTCTTATTCCAATATTCACTTATTATTATTAGAGCGTGTCTTCTTTAATTCATCAAATAGCTACCAAAATAAAGGGACAAGAACACAAGATGTTTGGCTTTCTGCCAAGGCCAAAACCTCTCCCTCTTGGAGAGGAAAACCTGCACAAAATTCTTCTTATAGAGATTCCCATTGATGAATACCAAGACCATGACCCTTGACCTACTAGGTCACTCCAAGACCAAGACACCAATCCTCTTCTTGATGTTGAGATCATCATCATCATTACTACTTCACCAAGATCTTTATCATAGTACCATAGAGATCCTTACAGTTGCATCTTACTTTATCACCATGTCAACCAGGTCTTGTTATTGTTGCACTATAAAGGTAATCATTGAGATTATTGTTGTTGCAACACTACTGCACCAAGACTTACGACATCATCCTCCTTGCACCGAGATCACAGTTATGCTAATAATTTGTGCCACTGTAATACCTATCCGAAGATCATAGTGATCCATCCGAAGTGATGGCCTACTGCTTTCATTCGAGCATCATGTACCACTGCTCTTTATCTATAATCTCAGAGGATTTCGAAGATGTCACTATAATTGTGACCGAGACTGTGATCATGAAGATACTGAGATATTTATCACTGTAATTTCCACCGAGGTTGCAGAGGTAGCCTTATTCCTATAATGTGGATATCTGACCTGTACCCATATGAAAATTACCATATGAGATACCTCTGAAAATCTCAAATAAGTTCGAGTTCTTCACTGATGTTTTGCAGATACCCTAGTTGGGTATTTATAGAAGTTTGTCCTCCATAATTAGCTGACGTGTCCACTGAAAGGATGTGTCTATGTGTCTATAGACTAGTATACATTTACACATAGGCTCACTAAGAGCTCCTTATACATGAATTTGACTCTTTGACTCTAACGGACCTACGAAATGAGCAAGAAACTCATTCTTATCATTTATAAAAATAATATTTCTTTTTCTTCACAACTACAAAGATCAAAATTACATTTGTAAATACTGAACCTAGTTATACTTTCTTCAACACTCCCTCTTAACTAGGGAGGTATTTATAATGGTAGTTTTCCATTCTCAATCTGAATAGTTTCTCATAAGAAGAATCAAATTGGTAACATGTCTGTATAGCATCATAGTAACCAATATTGTTTCCACGGCAAGGTGTTGACTCACAGCTCTATCTCTCATCATATCATAGCACAATGTTGGCCAGACCAATGACTATAGACACCTTCATCATTGTCTCTCAAGGTACATACCCACCTAGGTGTTCACTGAGTGTGCCCTTCTAGGAATATTATTTTCTTGGGTTCCCAACCCTCAAAGAATACTAGTCCTCTTGCCTACTCTTCTCTTGGATGCCCTACGCATCCTCAAAGAGCATCGAGTGCCATATGATTACCCATTCTTCCATCCTTTCTTCCCAAGTGAAGACAAGAATGTTGTGTCTATCTCTCCCTCTTAACTACGGAGGATATGCCCATTCCTATAAAGGAATGCACCCAAGTTCCCTATGACCAGGAACTTTCCTAAGATCCTTCTCAATTAAGGACTTGTCAGATCTCCCTATTAACTATGGACTCTCTTTTTCATCATCAGCTTCTTCTGCGTGGGTCCTTCTGATTCTTGATCATTTTCCTTGATGTCATGAAATTTAGTCAAGCTTATTCCTTGTAGGGAATTAGCCATCAATCACTTTTCTTCTTGGTTCGTCATGTCATTCCTTTCTTCATGGAAAGTGGCCTTCTTGATACATATCTGGAAACTTTGTCATATGGATACTTCTTCCTTGTCATGTTTCTTTCAGGAATTTCCATCCTCCACATGAATAATAGTTGCACTTGTACTTACAACTCTTGTTCTAGTAACTCTGCATGAACTCATCTAGATATTATTCATGAAATCAAAACATAACATTAAATCAAACCGCATATTTCAATATGGCTCTTCATCATGACATATTTCTATAGGTATCAGCATCCTGCATACATGTTGACACATCTCCCAAAGATATCCATTGTGAAGGGTCTTCATCTTTTCAAAATTTTATCAGATTCTTCATATCTTTTCCAAGAGATTTCCTAGTCAAGTGTTCTTAGTATTTTGGATGTTTATTTCCTTCATCATGGTTTCATATCTTATGATCTCTTCCTTCCTCACACATTCCATTCCCATGAGCTTTCAATCATAATTTCTTAATTGTAGTCAACCACCTTATACTTCATATGAGGACATATTATGTTGATTTCATCTCAGTGTGACTTTATGCCTTCCTGCATCCTTTCAGAGGAGGATATCCCTTTCCCTTGGTCATTCTTCTAAAGATAGAAGTAATGATCCATGTTACCTGCAATCATATGACATGACATTAAAATATTAAACACAAGCATACATACCTCATTTTACATTTAGGTCATCTACGGTTCTTCCAATGGATTCCTTGATTGAAATAATCGTTAATCCCTTGATCTGCTTCATTTCTCATGTCATCATACCATCATCTACATGAATTCTATAAGTTGGATTTCCTGATGAAACACTTGCTTCCTCTATAGATCAATGAACCCTCCGATGAGGATTCCTTCGGAGAATCTTGAGGATCTTTTATATCACCATTTCGAATACGTTTCCTTTTTATATGATGAGCCTTGTCCTAGATGACTTCATCATTTTCTTCAATGTCCAATGAGGTTACCAGGAGATATATCCTTCATGTTTGTTTGTCATGGATTTTGTCCTCCATGATTCCCATGGTGATGTCCCGAGCTCTTATTTCTAATGCTTCCATGATTCCATAATGCATCTTATTATCATGGTCATATCTGTAACTAAATATTTAGGAGCTTATAATAGGACCCTTTTGTGAGGGATACCATCTCAATCATGGTAGAGATTTTTATTCCCTCTTTTTCTTGGCCCTTTTTAGCTTCCTCCATCTGTCAGGTGATATGAGATTTCTTTTCATAATATTTCCATAGCACTGCTTGTTTTGTTTGAGGACCAAACTTCCTTTTCCTTTCTGCAAAGGTTTGAGTTCTTTGGCCTTCAACACTTTTACCTTCAACTTGTCTTTTCTTATATAGCATAGAGACCACAAGTTGAATGAGGTAACTTCCTTGTCTATGGACAGTTGTTACCTTGCTTATCAATTATATCAATGATGGTCACATTCTTATCATCTTTCCTAGATCTGCCAATTGAGATCTCATGAAGATTTTCCTTCATTCTTTGATACCTTCAATCAGGTTTAAGTGATATGACTTTCTTAACTTCATTTCAGAGAGTATATCTTCTAGCACTTCATATATCTCTTTTATGTCTCATTTCTTGTTACATAGGGGTGAGAGGACTTTAAGATTTCCCTTCCATGAATTCAAAGGAGACTTGTTCACTAACTTCTCTCGCCTATGAGGATTGTGAACATTCTCCTTATTCCATGTAAGGACCTTTGATGACCCATCCAGCCTATAGATCTCCTTGCAATAATAAATTCATTTTACCAATTTGAGTAATGAAAAATAATTACTTGACATGTGAAGATAAAATCTTCACCTTGACCATGTTGAAAGTTGTTGAAGCAGATGCATTGATGCTTCCTCCAAATAAGACCTTTGTTGTAACAATACGAAGCTTGTCTTAAAGTTACTATGACTTATACATCTGATCCTTATGATTTGAGATGATTGTTATCACACAAGTAACCCTTGTAGTATGTAGCATTGTGTAGACTCATAGAGCATTAGGGTTACTTTCTACGATCACCTTATAGTACCTATTTGAGTTTCTGTATATGATCCACTTCAATATTCCGTTGAGTTTGCATCATGATTCTGATTTTTCAAGACTGTGTTCTTTATAGAAAAGGATTCAATTTGAGATAGTGACTATCACTGGTATGATGTAGACCGAAACTATGTGAGGCACCAAAATTGCTACCATGTACCCTAAGATCTGAATGCGTCATCTTTTGATTGAGATTACTTGATCCTGGCATCAAGATTGCAGGAAGTACTTCATTTTCTTCTTTTGACTCTAATCCAAGATCTGAATTTGTAGGTTGTAGGACTTAAATTGTCTTATTGTTGTAGACTGTTGTTGAAGACTAATCCTTCAATTTTGACAAAGCCCTTCAATTTTCTTTGATGTCATTCTTGAAGCTGATCCTTGAATGTCTCTTTGTACTCCTCTTCCTTTGATTTCAACACCTTAGCTTTGATACCATGTTGAAGAATCTAGGACAAATGTAGTTTATGTGATTCTTCTTAGCATGATAAATATTTGGGAGGTGTTTTCAATTTTTCTTCTTATTCCAATATTCACTTAAAATTATTAGAGTATGTCTTCTTTAGTTCATCAAATATCTACCAAAACAAAAAGACAAAAACACAAAATGTTTGTATTTTTACTAGGGCCAAAACCTCTCCCTCTTAGAGAGGAAAACCTACAACAAAATTCTTCTTACATAGATTCCCATTAACGAATACCAAGACCATGACCCTTGACCTACTAGGCCACTCCAAGACCAAGACACCAATCGTCTTCTTGATGTTGACATCATCATCATCATTACTGCTTCACTGAGATATTTATCATACTACCACAAAGATCCTTATATTTGCATATTTATTTCTCACCATGTCAACGAGGTCATGTTACTGCTTCACTATAAAGGTAATCACTGAGATTACTATTGTTGCAACACTATTGTATCGAGACTTATGAAAACATCCTCCTTGCACTGAGATCACAGCTATGTCGAGAAGTTGTTTCACTGTAATGCCAAGAAGTTGTTCCACTATAATTCCTATTTGAAGATCACAATGACCCATTTGAAGTAATTATCTGTTGCCTTCATTCGAGTTTCCTGAACCATTGTTCCTTATCTGCAATCTCATAGATGAGTCTGAATATATTACTATAATTATGATCGAGATTGTGATCATTAGGATACCAAGATATTTATCACTTTAATTTCCACTGAAGTTGTAGAGTTATCCTTTCTCATGTAATGCAGATATCTAACTTGTGCCCATATGAAAATTACCCTGTGATATATCTCCGAAAATATCAGTCAAGTCCGAGTTCTTCACTGTTGTTTTGTTGATACCCTATCTCCGTATTTATAGTAGTTTGTCCTCCATAATTAGCTGATGTGTCCATTGAAATAATGCATCTATTATTTGAGTCGACTTGTCATTTATACATATAATTTTAGGTTGACATGACTGCATTTTTCATCATTTTTTTAGCTGACGTCTTCAGGGGGTTGTGCTTGACTTGGAGGGCCTTTTAGACTAGTATACATTTACACATTGGCCGAAGAAGATCTCCTTATACATGACTTTGACTCTTTGAATTTCCTAGACCTATGAAATGAGCAAGAAACTCATTCTTGTAATTTACAAAAATAAAATTTATTTTTTTGACAAGTACAAAGATCAAAATTACATTTGTAAATACTGAACCTAGTTACAATTTATTCAACAACTTCCACATGCACAAAGGAAACATCTTGAGATTTGGCAGCTGAAAAAATATTGGATGAATTACAGAGTTGAAATATTTTGGTAAGAATCATCAATACCTTTCCCAAAGAGACATATTACCCACGTTGAAGCTTAACTATGTCCTTTTTATAGTCAACAATTTCAAGGAATCCACCAGGATGAAATCTCCCTATGTCACCAATATATAACCATCACATTTCTCTCTTGCCCACCTTCTACATTAGAAAAATAATGTAGGAGTGTAAACCATCTATATAATTATTATTATTTTCAAATAATTTAAGCCCCATTGTTCAATTACCTTGTAGTGATCATTATTTTTCTCTTTGTTCTTGAAAATATGTACTTTTTCTAGCCGAGAAGAAAAGTCATTATCATGCTCAGTGGTGAAGAAACTAAGTTTGAACAACTAGTTTTGTATTAGAAATTTAGATGGGCTAGGCATAGACTATGTGTGCTTTAATAGATTCAAATAATACAACTTCATTATGACATCTTATAACGTGCAATATGCATTTTTTCTATCCTAGAAGAAAGTCATTATCATGCTCAACAGTGAAGAAACTAAGTTTGAACACCCAATTTTGTGTTAGATAGTTTAGGTGTAGATTAAGGGTGATTTAGTCTTGGAACATGATAGCTTAGTTATTATTACTAGTCACCTAATTGGGGCCACCTACGCAACTACCACTTTGTCGCAAATATATTATATGTTTTAGGGATAAGCTTGTTGGCAAAGTATGTGATTATTGGCTTCTTGTTTGGAGCCAACCATGGAATTGGAATTGACAATTTTATGTATCTCTTCACCTATTTCTAGACATTAATAAAATAAAATAATGGCATGCAGAGATTTGATCTTGTAGTTATTTCTAAGGAGACTAAGTTGGGCCTGGGCCAACATTCCCTTAAAGTGCAAAAGAGCATGCAAGAGATTGTCTGGCCATTATATCCCATATGTGGTGCCTTAATTGAGTAGATAATTAAGTTGGAGTGCATGGAGGGATGACAATGCAACACAAATTTAGTTGATGTTAGTAGCATCTATAAAAAATGATAATTTTACAATAAAAGGCCACTACCATGAAAGTGGAGTCAATAATCGAACAAAGAGGGTAGCTCTAAGGAAATGGAATCAAACAAGTGGGAAATACAAGACATTTTTGCCTAAGGAATTCACTTTAAAGCACAAATCAAGTGGGCATAATGGAAAATGCAAATATCTAGCCTTATGTAGCATGAGCATGTAGAGACTCTAATGTTATCCTGTCGTATACTTTGTTTTTCCAAAACTAAGTTATGGAGCACAATAATAGTGAGAACATATGTATGATATATTGGGTCACCCTTTACCTATTATAATGAGCATAATGTTATTGAGACTAGGAGTGGAATTAAAAAATGCCAAAAGGAAAAGCACCTAACCTTAACCAAGTTGCAGACCACCATAACATTCCTTTCAAATCACAATAAATTGAGCTCTAAATATTCATATAAGATAATATTATAAATAGGATGGAAAATTCAAGAACTCTCACTATAATTCCAATAAAATATCAAAACTTTGACCAGAAATTTCAAACTTCCAAATTCACAGATCTTAGGCTAATGAGTGTCAGGATTGACCTGTTGAAGTTTTACTTCAATTAATGGAGGAAACAATAAAATGAACCCTATATTATGATAAATAATGAAAACAATCAATAGGATGCTTAAGTGATAGCCCAAAAGGTTCTTTGGTTTTATGTCCTTATGACATACTCCATTACCACCATGACTATAGGCCAAGGCCTTATACATTTGAAACCAAAAATTTCAAATTAAAATATTTAAAAGTATAGAATAAAATGGCCAAATCATTTTGAAAACAAAGGGTAGGAAGTGAGGATCTCCAAAGCTGGTAAGTATATAATTTTACATAAATAAGTGGCATCCATTGATTCATCCTACTATAGTGCTTTTCCACACAATAAAATCTTTGGTACACACTCCAAAAGGAGATTGAGATAAATTTCATCCTTATCGATGGTTGAAAAAAAAAAATCTTTAGAGAGACAATATTTAGGTGAATCAAAAGGTGCAATGTTTGTAGTTCACGATTCTTATATCGTTTGTCTTGTAGAACCTTTTTAATTGCTACAGTCTCCCATGTATCTAATAATTTAGCCTGGCTAAGGGAGAAGAAGTATAAGAAATTTATAATATGCTTATTAAATCATTTAAAATGTGCTCTCTATGAATTTTCATTCCTAGCATGAAAAACATAAGACACTGCCACAAGCTAATTTGTTGGAGTTGGGGAAAAGACTTACCTAAAAGATAATTCCAAAAGATCGAGTTCCTACCACACATTCTGCCATGTATCTTATGGTCTAGAACCATGACTAGGAAAATAAAAACCCATATGTTATTGTAATGTGGTTATCCATATAATCCAGAGGAAAATATTGCAAATTACAACATGCTAAAAACTTGCACTACTCTATTTGTTCCATCAACCTACAAATCATTGTAAACATGCAATTAGTTGGATATTTTGAAAAATCAAAATACATAACTCAATATACAATATTCAGAAGAAAAAAAATGTATACTTGCAAATATGACGTGTTTGGCTCATAACCCATGATATCAAGCCTTCACGTGCTCACTTTTTTTTCTCTTGTACTCTTTTCCAAAAAATATCCAGCACACATACTTTCCTTCTAATCTTCCCACTATTTGTGAATCAAGCTTCTCTCCCTATATTTTCCATCCAAAATTAATTTTCCACATTTATGCATGTAATGTACCCAATCCCTTCGATCCACATTCGAGGAATGGGGTAATTTTTTTTTTATGCGGCTCCGAGACCCCAACACAACTTGAAATTTTAATTCACACCCCCTCCAAAACCTTGACTTCCCGAATGATGTTTCATGACTCCAGGTTCCTCATATCACCCCGAGCTTCCAAGTTGATCCCCCTATTGGAGATAATACTGGGAGGGGGGGTGAATCAGTATTAGTCAAATCAATAAATTTTTCTTTTCATATTCTAATTTATATACGCTACTTCAATGAAGGTAACTCACGTGTACACGCAACTATATTTAAGGCAACTAGCATATATCTAGAAAACTTATGATTCAGTTAATTCATCATATGTTGATCTTTAATCAGTGCATCAGTACTTATTTAACCATATAAACAGTAACCATGTGCAGTAATAACAGAATAAACCATCACACATAAGAAAAACACGTGAACACCAAGATTTAAGGTGGAAACCCAATGCGGGACAAAAACCACCTGCTGCTATCTTCTTTTAATATAAGAAAAACCTATTTACAATCTTGTACTGGTGCAGACTCATACTAGTACGTAGGCACCCACTTGCAGAAGGCTACAACCTTCTCTCATTCTCGAGCTTCTATTGGAAGGGAGCTACAACCCCCTAGCTCTTGGACTAGCCGATATGTTTACTAGTGCGTAGGCATTGAATTACTGAAGGCTCCAACCTTCACTTTTTTTCCAGCTATTACTAGAAGGGAGCTCCAACCCCCTGGCTCTTGTACTAGCCAATATGTTTACCAGTACGTAGGCACCGACCTATAGAAGGCTACAACCTTCTCTCTTCCTCCAGGGACCATGTTTCATAAATTTTCAGACTCGATACTCTTGGAACACAACACCAAATTTGAAGGCCATGTTTCATCCAATTTTCATACCAGACCCATCAACAACATTGAAGCTCAAAATCAATCACCATTGCTATACAACCATCAAATATGTCTGCATTAACCAATCATTGAAACTCAATCATCAATCTCTGAATCACCCACAATTGAATCACTTAAGGCCCATCATCACTGAAGCAAATCACAATCAACCAATCTGAACATTCAGATTACTGTCATCAAAACACAGTCAGTAGAACACAAAGCAGAACCCAGAACTCGCAACAAGCACTAGAACCAACTACAAATTAAAATATCATATTTCATAATGTGCACGCTACTCTGATGAGCTGAACTAGCGAGTATATGCACTTTTACCATAGAAAACCTACGTATAGATTTGCAAATACTAACTTCAAAACTTCATAGTTATTTCAAAATCCAATAATACCCAGATCATATCATTTGTAGAATAAACATGTGTCAGTATTTAGATCTAGACTATCCATCATCAAACCACATAATGATAATACATTTAAGGTCTTATGATCCTGACCCATCATCCATCATCAACCACATAGGTTTATCCTTAGTTCAGATCAAGAAAAGAATCAAAAACCCATAACCTTCATACCTGATCTCACACTTCATCAGATATTCAATACCTGCACACACTTGGCGTAATGATATTCTCCTCCTTATATAGTTTTAGGCCTTTCTCAATACTATGCACCAAAACTACTTAGGACCAATTCATTGGATCAAATACCTAGGGTTAATACCTTAGACCAAATACTTTGGACCAATACCATGGATCAAAATACCTTGGACCAAAAACTTAGTTTTCCAACATGTATGCACTTTTCCTCTTGTGAAAGTGTGTGTATACGTTATATGCTCCTTTTGTTCTGTTAACCCGTGTGTATACACTTCTTGGACAAAGTGAACCTACGTATACCTCTCTTTCTTCATCCTTTGGTGTCTGATTTGTAATCCTTTGCTGCTGTTTTCTGAACTATCATCTGAGTGAGTTGCCATCAAGGACAACACTTTTATCATAATGCCAACACTCCCCCCTAGAATATGAGATTTTGACTGATGTATCACGACCCTTGGACCCTCAAACTCTCAAGATGAGGTTCCCACCAAAATAAGACCTTATTATTACATGTCACATATCTACGATGACGGCCAACTCTCCCACCAATGGCCTAGCACAATGGTGTGGGTCTGACCACCCATCCTCTGTCGATATCATTACCTCAGAACATTCATCAATTTCCATTTACGAGGTTTCTGACCTTTGGGTCTAACCATCATTTAGGTGACATCATGACGATGTCATCCATGCCACATGTCAACCTACATGAGGTCCAAGTGTCACCCATGTGTGTCTCCTTTGGCTACCCAAAACTCCAAAACTGCTTGCCATGTGTCCTATAATACATCATGCTGACTTCATTTCCACCTGATGATAAGTCATCATATATCTAGTTTAAGGAGAGCAAGAGATCCCTCAGTGACTGGGTTCACACATGGTTTTGCTTAGTAAATAGGATCCCTTGAACTTTTAGCCCTTTAAGAAATAATTCTCTCAACGCTTTGGGGTTCTAACCTTTTGGGCTTTTGGGGTGGCCACCTTCAACAATTTCCCCTCTCGATGGATCTGAGTGACGGAAGAAGTTTACTTCGCCATCTCTTGATAGAACCCTGATTTCCTTCATTTTTGTGTACCCGAATATAAATTAAATCATCTTGCGCGCTTTAGGGTCTACAACTTTCTTCCCTATCATTCTGACCAATCACATGAGGGGAATCACTTTCCACCAATATGAGGCCTCCCTTGACTAGGGTTTTTACCATCTAAAGGATAAGGTTATCCCAAACTTTCTTAAAATTCATGGTCTCACTCCTCTACACTAGAACAAGACCTTCCTCCTCATTCTCTTCATGACTCAGTCAAGGGACCTCAACTCTGCATCGTGTAGTGTCTTAGATAAAGAGTTATGCAACCTCCCCGACTACAAGCTCTGTCACCGCACATGGTTCATCGATATAACCTTTCCAACTATGGCTCTACCTTGGGGATCTGGTAGACTCCTAGACATGCCTCATAGTTTCATGAAAATTCCCTTGGTTTCCTAGGATGACCTGCAACAATATTTCTCCTCAGCTTGGGTGATATATTATTCATTAGGTTCTCTGCCCATAAGTCTTCCCTTCCCACTTAAAGGTAATGCTACCCAAGGTGGCGTAGGTTCTATTGCATCGCTTACCTACCATGGGATTGGTTTATACACCTAAGAGGTTCCTACCTCTCCTGCCACACATCAACAATTTTGGACCCTATGTCAAGCCCGCACACAGATCCATGGCATTACATGGAGCTTTAGGTGCCTTAGAAGCCACCCTAAGAAGATACCAACAAGTATTCGTCCTGTTGAGAATTCCAGGCTGAAGATAATTTAGGCAAAGTTGGCAGCTCAAGTGGCCCCATGGAGAAACTCCCTTGAAATTAATATAGTGCTTCTCCTACATTACAAAAACTCTTAGTTTGATAAAACATTAACAAGAAAGTGAATACAAACCCTACTATGCAGAGGGTCTTTCATGTAATATTCATATTAATGAAAGGGTCTTAGAACCCACTATTATTCAAGTGTTAATCCAAGCTCTCGTGGCTCGACCATGACATTAAGAAACATACATGAAGTCGGAGAACTACTTTTTACCTCACATGGGTCACATTGTAGCTTTTCCAAGGCCTCATCCTTAGCTTGTAGTTGTTGTAGAAAACTATGTTTCTCCTCTTTCTCTTCTTGTAGAAGCATCTTAAATTCAATGTTATTTGCTTGAAGACTTTGGTTGTTGTGCTTCAGTTCTTCCAGGGCCTCTTCCATGGCTCGCAACTGAAGTTGCAATCATTGCTTTTCCTCTATCTCATTCTGTAGAGGTTCATACATTATTTCCACCTTTTTGGACACTCTGAGCATGGTCTCGTACATCACTTTGTCATCCTCCATCACTACACATTCCATTGTTCACACTCGCAATGCACATCCACACAAAGATTGCTCTGATACCAAACTTGATCCGAGTTGATTCAACTCATGGATTTAACCAAGATATTTTACTTCCATGATGTTTTTAGAATTTCATTTAAAAGAGCATAAAGGAACATATATGCATGTTGTAAAGAAGAGGTAACATGATAAGAATCAACAACATAAAACACAAGAGGTTGATAACGGAGTTCATCCAGGAGGGACTATGTCTTCGAGCCCCAGTTTCAAGATGGTATAGGTCGCTGCATTAAGTGCTGGAAAGAGTGATGATGTACATGAATGTGTTTTCTCTATCATGGAAGGAATATGCCCTCCCACGAGAGTGGCTCAACGATATGTTCCGTTGCAGGGACTCTCATTCACAAAAGGACTCCTATCCGCATGACATAATTTCACGTATGATAATAATGAGCATCCTACCAACATGGAATCAAAGGGATCTCAATTAAAACATACATGGAAATACACGAGTATCCCATCAACATGGTGACAAAGGGATCTCAATGAAAACATGACAATAAGAACATCTCACATCAAGAACAAAACAATATCCCACATCAAACATCAAATAGGGATCTATACAGCACAATGCATCTCAAGCAAAGAGACAAAGAAGTACATGATCACACTACATATACCTCACATCAAGGAGTTATCTAAAGAAGAGGATGATAAACTGTTGGATCTGGTTGTGCCATCATTCTCGCGGCATCGAATATCATGGAAATGACTGCTCGCACCTTGAATGCTCACACCTACACTCCACTTTGAAAAGTGGCCAAAAATGGAATGATCAAATGGAAATTCTTATTACACCATCAGATTCATGGCGTCGAATAGTGTAAAATGGACTGTCAAATTTCTCAATTCTGACAAAGTGAAAATCTAGGGTTACAGGAATCTTTTAGATTCCCCCTAGATTCCTCAAAGGTGCCTCCTCCGGGCCATCTGAAGATCTGTTGATCATATCAAAGTTTTGTCTATGCCATCAGGTTCGTTTCATTGAGAGGTGTAAGATCGACATAAAGTTTGTCCAATTTGGACACTAGAAAATTTTCACCTTCCTAAAAGTTGGGCTCAATCATGGTTCCACCTGCCTCTACTCCATGCTCATGGTTCCACCTACAATTAATTAAAAAATCACCTCAAAAAGTGTGTCAAGGTTTCGCTCCTAGTTCCATCACTCATGGTTATGCAGTGCATGTTCTCCATTCCCCATTCCAGGTTTTCTACCCTCTGTTCAAATGAATTAAAGGGTTTATATGGTGGTGGGGTGGTGGACTTTACAAAGCCGCCACCCGTGGCATGGCAGTTAGGCAGAAAACTGGAGACGGAGAAGTTGGGGGATCAAATCCCAACCCCTCCAAAACTACACGCAGTTTGTTTTGTTTTTCTATGGTTGTTTGGTGTGTTAAATGGTTCGTTGGTTGGTGTATTGATATGGGCGCTCGAGTGGTGGGCCGGCCATTCGAGCTGGGCGGGTTCGAACCCCGCTGCCCACAATTTATATAAACATATATGGTAAGCAGAGGTTGGGTGTGGTTCAAGTTTAGTGGAGGTGGTCTGCCCATAATCCATATATATAATATGTTTAACGTAATGTGGGTTGGTGGTTGGGGATCTGATGAGGTCATGGTCATCAGCCCACTTTTTTTAAATTGTGTTTAATAATACATGTGGGGTCTGATGGAGGTGGCGAGGGTCATCGCCCACCACCTAATTTAATATTTTATTTTTTATTTTGTTAATAGAAATAACCATTTTTAGTTTTGTCTAATATAAGGAATATTAGACAAATTAATTATCCAACAAATTCACCCTCTCTCGGGAGCTAGATTCCATGTCCGGGATTCGGTCAATTTGTAGAACCATTAAACCTGGCCCACATGGCAACTTTGACCAAAAATTTGACTGGTTCTTTCTCCATCATACAAGCTCGGATTGAGTGTCATTCACACCGTTGGAATCAAGGTGCCAAGCACTTCGATTTGGTGCTAGTTTGGGAGCATTCTGACAACTTTTAATTTTGACCCTTTTTGAGTCCTCTTGGACTTCTGCATGTGTCTAGAGCCACCTATATCAGCCATATATCCCTCCACTATATAACCCTTAGGGTGTGCTCTTTGTCTAACCAAAGCTTTCAATGATTTCAAGTGCCTCTCCACCATCCACATTGACCTTGTGTGTACAGGTCCACATAATTAAATCTCCTTAACTTGGTGTATGAGGTATTGTTCTTGTGAATTGAAAAAATTTGGAGTTAGATACTTTTTCATTTCACACATTAGCCAGGGAATTTTTCTCTTTTAATGCTTTATACTTCTTTTATGTATTTATTTTAATGACAATGATTTAAATATGATGCAAGCGAATAACATGTTTGAACAAAGCACAGTATATTACATTTCAAGTAAAACACATATCATTAAGTTGATCAATGACTAATTGAAAAAGCACTTGGCATATAAACCACTACTTACCTCACATATTTTCCAAGATCATATATCATGTGCTTGACGTTGTTTTTGAAGTCGTCTAAGAGAGATAGAGGTGGAACATACTATAATAATAAAAATGAATCATTATTTGTTTAATCCAAAGTAAAAAAACAAATATACCAAAATAATTACCTTATTGAAGGTATGCCAATCGTGTGTTTTTACCCCACCAAATTCACCTTTCTTTGATCATATATTATTTATGTTTGAAAAAAATCCCTTGGGAAATTTACTTCTTCGAATGACCTCTTTTAGACCATTTATTTTCTTCTCTCTTAATAACCAAGGAAGTTTGTTTCGGTCTCCATCACTACTTGATTCTATCTCACTTTCCATTGCATGATTGGCTTCCACAATGTCATTACAAATTTTGACAATTTTTTCTTTATCCCTCCTACCACCTATGATCTGCCATAAAAAATTTGTCTTATTGTTCCCAATATGCATTGTATCAAAAAAATGAGCTATTATTAGGTGCTCATAGTACAGAAACCTTAAGAACTTCCTCTCTAAGAACCATAGGTATTGTGCTATTGAAAATCATATTTTAAATGGGAATGAAGAGACTATATTAAAACCACGAAGAATGACACCTCAACAAATTTACCCTTTGTTTGAAGGTCTACAAGAGATGGATTAATGTTAATTAATATAAACGAAGGGATTGTTTAAAAAGCATGCATGATATGATCTACTTAAAATAAATATATATTATTCAAGTGCAATGCAACTTTACAAACCACAAAAAAATTTTAGTCCTAAGGCATAATGAATTATCCATACAAGTATTCCATGGAATTGAAATTGCCTCTCCCCTATTTGTTTACAAATGACATGGTGATGTCATCCCATAGCTTCATTAACTCATCGATAAGAGGCTCACTATATACATTCATATCTTTAACTTGGTACTTTCATAATTATTTGAAATTACACATAATTACTACCATGATATGTACATATAAGTAAATAAATAAATATAACATATTATGCAACAAAAAGACAAATGAAATTGTTACAATATTTGAAATTTTAATGTAAACAAATACCTAAAACAATCATTGTAAACATAATGTGTTCCCTCTTTATTGACATCCAAGGAGGAAGTTTATTACTGACAACAAAAACTGGCCACACTAAGTAAATAGACCTGAGCTCCCCAAATGGATTAACACCATCACCTGTAAATGAAAGTCTAACATTAAGAGGTTCATATTTAAAATGTGGTCAATTTTCCTAAATGCATAACCATCTATAGGCATTCTAAGAAAACCATCTCCACTTCTCATCCATGCATGGTAATCCACAAATTGTGCTATGCTTTTACACTTGAACAATCGTTATAAATGTGAAATTATGGGAATATGACGAAGAACCTTTTGAGACACCTTTTGTTATTTGATCAGTTTGATATCTATTCCTATCATATTTCAAGAAATTTGTTTGTAATGCATGTTTTCCATAATATATAATATGATCATTAGGACATCCTTCTATAGCTTGATACTCCATTTCAATTTCTTTCATAACATCATATAAATCTTGGTATGTGCAATGTAACTTATTTGGCAATGGTAGGAGAAATTCACCTAACAATCTATCACAACATTGAAATGACTAGTTAATGTAAATAATATTAATCATAAATATTGCATTTTTATTTTACACATTAATTAACACTAAAAAAAGGAAAAAATTAACCTTTCATGTATTAATGAAACATGTTACGTTATACCTTAGGGTATGCCTCATACAAGTCTTTGAAAAACCATTCAAAACCTTTAAGTTCACAAAAAATAATGTAGCAAAGAGAATATTTTCTCTTGAGCCTTCATAGGTGCATAGGTGCATCATAAATATCATTATCGTTCTCACCTATGTACATGTCTTGGATCAATTGATTTGTCCCATCAATTGAACTATGCTATTAATTTCATCTTGCTCAATAGTATCATTATCTTGATGTTCAACCATATTCTCTCCATGTTCCTCGACTTGTGGAACATCAGTTCTAATACTACTACTTGGTCCATTTGGATCAAAGTACCTAGGCTGCCACCTTAACTTTATAATAATTACAAACAGTCATGTGAAATCAGTATTCAAAACAAGTTTTATAACATTAAAAAAAAATACAAATGCAATTAATATAAAGAAAATATATACACTGATTCATAAAATATAGCTTACCACCAGATGATATTTCTTCCTCCCTTCAATGTACCCATTCTTCCTCTAATGTCTATCAGTTGTTTCATATGAAATTCTCTGTAGACCTATGCACCCGCAAACTTTACAAGGGAAATGACATTTCCCATCATTGTACCCTAGCTAATTAGTTCCCCATATAATGTTTTTTAACATTCTTCCCAACCAAAAAAAAAGTATGTAAAACAAAATTTATTTTTCACTACAAAAAATACCTTATAACCTTTCATAATTATTGCAGTTATAACAAAGATGTCCCAACATCTCTTACATGCGGGATATTTATATATTTATGTATTGTCCCAATTGTGATGTTATATCACTAGCCGAAGTCAAAGATGACCATCAAACAAACAGTAAAGTTGATGTTGAAATGTAGAAAGCCATTTGTGTTGCAGTTGTAGCAATTTATTTTGTTCATCGTGGTTCTGACTCCCAAAATTAGAAGTTACAATTGCAACATATTGCATTTGTCCTCACAAATGAGACAATGTAGAAATAGCCTGTTGCAATTTCGACAACATAGAAATAGGTCATCGGACGTCCAACGACCATGGAGACTTTACACTGCCAAAAATAAAAAACAAATGAGATTTATCTTCATATTTGCGACAATATGGGCCATATCGTTAGACTATGTTGTCACAATTTAGTCCTATATGTAGTAGTGAAATTTTCACTCATGTTGTCAAGTTTCCTTCTTAGCTCTTATGGAGAATATGTATATGCAATATAGTCAAAAACCATAAAATGAGAGACACTTGAATTTGTGCCACTCACTACTTCTTGAGGGACCTTACATTCACACTATTTTTTGGAAATGTATTCAATATATACCTTGAACAGGCAACAGCCTCGGCCGAAAAATCATTGGGAAACTTCTAGCTTTTAGAATACTCCTTAACATGTTCATAATGGTGTGATTATTTCTTTCAACCACTCCATTATGTTGTGGAGTATATCTAGGGTTGAACTGCCTTTTAATACCCTGTTGTCTACAAAATTTACAAACTCCTTTGAGGCGAACTCATTTCCTCATTCTAACATATTTTCCACTTTGCTTTTTTGTTATAGCATTAAATCCTTTGAACTTTGTGAATTTCTGTGATTTGTGTTTTAGGAATCCAAACTTTCCCATTAAGATCATCAATAAATTCATAAAATAAAAATTTCCACCAATGGACTGAGTTTGCACGGATTGAACTTTGTGAATATGTCTTGTTTGTTTTTTAACTAATCCACCCAAACTTTCTCACTAAAATCATCAATAAATTCATAAAATAAAAATTCCCACCAATAGACTGAGTTTACAGGTCCACAAAATCTATGTGGACAAGTTATAAATGCTCCTTGACTTCGTAGGATACTTCTTGAAAATTATCTCTTTGATCCTTTCTAAAAATACAACTTTCATAAGTGTTGGTTTGCTCCACGTTTACTCATTCAATTTGGAAAATCTTTTAACTATTAATTTTTTGACAAGAACTAATAGAATGGACACTAGTCCATATTAATTTTATCTCTATTCTAAATCAAAATCATCTATGCATGAAAGAGAAGTGATATGTTTAATTTTTTTTATTTCTAAAATACAAGTTAATTATAAATATTTCAATCCCATCTAAATGCTTTTTTTAGATGGGACACTTTATTTTCCGACCAAAATCTCGAGAATATTGATTCTAAGTTCTAACACTCTCTAAACCTATGAAAGTTGAAAAATATGTAATTATAATTTTAAAATGGATTGGCAGCCCCTTATCCTTAATCCAGAAATAGTTAATTGTAATTTTAATATGGATGGGTAAGTCTTTTTCCTTAATCCAACTGTTTTGGAATAATATTGTTATAGGTAATGGAAAAAATTTAACTACTTAATTAAAAACTTGTCATTGCCTTGTAGATTTTCCTTTTCGGAAATCTACATCTTGATTATTAATAAGTATTTGGACATTTTTTAATTTGACAATGCTTACTAAATATTATTATAAATTTTTTTATGTTTATATTTTCGGCTTTATATGTGATCCAAAATGGATCTTGGATAGACTTCTAAGTCTAAAGTGTTCCTCATAGAGGAAAATGAAAGTCCAAGGATGCTCTTGGAAATATTCCCATTGCGTAGATCTTTTCATTCTGAATCTACTGCAATTTGAATGGGCTAAAATGGACTTCGGATGAAGAAGTTATCGCAAAACGAAGTTTGCCTTTGTCTTTTGAAAACGAGGCAAATTCTTATATAAATGGGACTTAAGGGAAAAATATGTTTTTAAACATAAAAACCCTTAGAACCCATTGCATTGCATTATTTTATCGCATCACAATGAACCAAGGCTGAAGGACTTAAAACAGGCGCAAAGGCCTTCAGCGGACTCGATGGATTTATAAATTAAACAGGAAAATCTTTTGAGTTCCGAAAGGAAGGGGCAGTAAGTGGTATTTCGGGCGGGCCTCAAGTGGTAAGTGGTATTGGATGGGCTTCGAACAATTCCATACATTGACTAATGTATGGCACGGTGGAAGAGAGAGGAAACCACTTTTTCGAGTGGTTAATTCCCGTGTAAGTTACGTGCCCAAAATGGACTGTCAGCCATTGGATTAGCAGTTGTGGATCAACAGTGAGGATTTGATCGATAGATTGGCGATTAGCATGACCAAAGCAAAGAACCCTTGGGCCATTACCAATGTGATATGCCAATTGCAATATAGTGACAGGGCCGATAGCAATCAGCGATCGGTAATCGGTAAACCCTGGATACAAAGGGCCAACGCACTACAATATGTCGATATGCGACTTGTGATAAAGCGCAAACCTGATGGAATTTATAAGCGTGATTCCATAATATTTGAAATCTAAAAAATCTAATTTTCAATGTATTTCCCGTGTAAATGGGTTTTTGGCCATTTGGCCATGCAACGATGCGATGCGATATGGCAGCCAAAGGTGGACCCGAAAGCTATTATAGACCCAATTTCATAGTATTTGAAATATGGAATTTGGGATTTCTGTGTATTCCCGTCTATTGAGGTTTTTTGACCTCCCACCTAAGTGATAGTGATAAGCGATATTTGGACAGACCTGATAGGTTTATAGGGCCAATTCCATAATATTTTAAGTCCGGGCTAAAGGCCCATGATGTGTTTTGCTTGTGTTTCTTGTGTATTTCTGTTATTTGGTTGACATGGCCAAAGGAAGGCAAAATGACTGGGTTTTCCTGCTCATCTATTCTTTTCCATTTGTAAACTGATTCTTGTTAGGAAATAGTCAGGTTGTTTAATGATGGAGGAATGTAACCAATGCATGATAAAACACAGAGAGCACAAATGTTGAATGTAGTTCAAGGTTGTTGAGGGAGCAAGAGGACTGAAAAAGGTCACTGGAAGGTTGTTGAGAGTTGCTTGGAGGTCAAGTAGAGTACAGAGGCACGCAGAGGACGAGAGAAGATCAAAGAGAGCCAGAGCCAGAGAGCCAGAGCCAAGAGCTGAGAGCCAGACCTAAACCCGACCCAGAGCCACAAGCCAGAGCCAAGAGCGAGAGCCAGAGCCAAAGCTAGAGCCGAGAGCTAAAGCGAGAGCCAGACCCAAAGCCAAAGCTGAGAGCCAGAGTCAAAGCCAGAGCCAGAGAGCCTGAGAGCTTCAGAGCCAGGGATAAGATGGTCCTCTAAGCCCATTATTTTTAGTGTAAACCAATGGATCTTGTAAAAGGACTTTGCCATAATCCCAGAGAGCCTAGTCGAGTTAACTAGAGCCCAAGGAGATGTAGCCCAAGAGTTTTGGGTGAACTCCATATTATATTGTTGTTATGTGTGATTGCTTGTTGTTGCATTATATTTGCTGCTTTATTTGTTGTTATATGTTTTATATCAGTTCAAGAAAATAAAGTTAATGCACAATAAACAATTTAAAGACAAATACAAGCATACACCTATTTTCATGCACATTATTAATTCCGCATTTGGTTAATCACTAGATCTTGGGAATATTTAAGCTTTGGAAGTGGGAGAGGTTCTTGTAAGCTTCACAAGAAGCCTTTAGCGCCCCATTTTCAGATAAGGTGGTATCGTAGCCTGAGATTGATTAACCCCACCTTCAAGAAGGATATATCAAAGCTAGTTACACCAGAGCAAGAGTTATTAGATCAGAATGATTGATTGACAGAGGAAAGATGCTTGTTTGGAAGGTGTTTGGGTAGTGTTTGGTCAATTTAGTGACGTCTAAATTGGAACTTTTAAATGTCAACCCGGGGCTCGTAAGCTGATGAAGTGAGGTGTACTGTATGTACTTAGGCAACTATTTCTTAAGCTTTTGTCGTTTTTAACTTTTTAAGTTTTTTTTCAAGTATATCTCTCCTACTTTGATGTGATGGAAATGAAATAAAGCAAGTGAAGTGTGTGAGATTGTGATGAGCTTTAAATGATTTCTTATAACTTAAAAGTATTCTACAAGAAAGCTTGAACAACAACTGAAATGAAATCAACTCTTAAAGGAAAATAAAGGCATCAAATAAAAGACTAATGACATTGGCCCAGTATCTCTACTGCTGCAAGAAAATGAAGATGAAATCTATGTCAAATCTAGCTAAAAATAAAAACTAAGCAATGTGAAACTGAAGTAAATCTACATAAAAGAAAGACTAGTCACAAATACTTTAACTTCTTCTTAACCTCTTGTCTTTTAACTGAATATATCATGTGAGAAACAATTAAAAATAAGCCAAGAAATTGTGAGTTCTTGAGCAACTAAATCAAGCTGTGCTAAGTGATATTTTGGTCCTTAATGAAGATATTAAATTATGGAGAAGAAACCATCAATAGATAAACAACTTGATGTCTAAAAGCAGAAAGCAATTATGCAAATTAAAGAAATGATAGTAAGTAAATAAAGGTTGCAAAACAAGGAAGGTCAACAACATAGACAAGATGATCACAAGTGTCACTAGTTGTGAAAAAGAAAAGAAAGAAATTGTCCCGGGCACGCCTAAGAAACCTGCATAACACACTGATCAGTCATAGAAAAGTGCAAAAATATAAATAAGCAGAATTCAGATTTTATATACAGCTATTATACATGATCAAAACACAGCAATCAAAGGCATTCTGTACAGCTATTATACATGAAATAAGAAAAAGAAATGCAAGAAATTAAAGAGTACTATACAGGCCTTCAGTAAACAGGGGCCCTCTGCCTACTCCAGCCGGTCTCAATTGTTAGTTACACGCTCAAATGGAAAACAGTCTTCTTATATATTATGCATAAAATAGAAAGTACAGTGGGGAGTTCAAAATTACATATCAGAAGCTAACAACTAACTATCTAGCATTCAAAGACGCTTTATTTATAACAGAGGAAAGCAAACTAACTTAACGAAAACTAAGCTATTCGAGCAGCTGTGTAAAAACATGTAGTCTTGTTGCGTCCTCGGATTTAGGAAACGGTCGTTGTGGGAATTCAATCCGGTGTTGGATTCATGTTTCCCACTATCTTCGTGGCTGAGGAAGATGCCACCTATTCTTCACGTGCTCTAAAACAGAACACGCAGAGCCGTGCCACCGCCAATGACTTCTGTTGACCGTAGTTGCCTCCTCGTTGACCACGGGTTTTGATGACTGGTTTAGGTGAGTTGGAAGGACACACACCATGTCCTTGGTTCCACGAAATTGCCCATGTGGCTCTTCTTCTTGGAGGACACCTAGAACATATCATTTAATAAAACAGCTGCAGAATCCGGGGTCGATTGCGAAAACCGGGATCAGCTGCGAAAACCCTGTGTGAGCTGCGGAAACGCAGCACTCTAATCGAAACACAGTCATTAGCATAATTAGAAAACCATGTAAAAAGTCCTAAAATACAATGATTTGAGCAATTTGATTGAGGGAATGAGTGGCAAAAGAAGGAAATGAATAGGAAAAGGAGGTTGAGAGGATGTATAAAGAAGTCTAGGTTTGAGGCTAAACATACCCCCACTGTGAAGGTGTTGCATGTCCTCATCCAACCAAAACTTTCTCATTGTTTTTCAATCCATGTGCTCAGATGCTTCTGCCAAAACATCTAGCCTTCTTCTCTTTCTCCTTGCTACCAAAATTGTCCTTGGTTTCTTGACTAAACACCTGAATCTCAAATTGATCAATGCCCTGCTCAGTTTCTTACATTTTCCTTTCAATTTTCTATTCTTCTTCTGTCAGAGTCCTAAGTGAAGCATGGTATTGTCGTGGACCATTTTGTCCACTTTGCTTTGTTCTTTCAATGCTTCGTTTTCTTGTTTAATATGTCAGTTCAGGACTTCTAGTTCAAACACCTCCTGTTTTAAAGATTGGACCTGTTCATTAAGAGGCAATATAGTGCTTGGACCTGCAACTGATTGCTCCAAGGCCTCCAAATAATTGTATACCTGCTGCGGGTCAGGGTCAATTTCTGGTGTTCTTCTTGGGCTATGTTCAAAATCAAATTCTGTTTGAGGTTCTGTCTGAAAGGGACTCTCTTTGCATGGAGGAGTGGACTCAAGGTCAAGCTGAGCTGGAGCCTTTTTAGGTGTACCTTCTCCCAAATCAATGAAATGTGATTGTTTTTCTTTAGTCACACTCATTCTTCCTTTAAGTCTACTGCTTCTTCTCACTTGTACACTAGTGCTCTTTTGCTGGGCACTCTGTTTTTCTTTCTGTTTCTTCTTTGAGAGGGCAACAGCTTGTAGTTGTGCTAATCTATCAGCCAAGGTTTGGGAGTCTTCTTCTACTGAAGGTTCAGGTGATGGAGATGATTCTTGAACAATTGTTTTCCCTTTATCCTTTTTCTATTTCTTGGTTTTATCTCTCTCTTCCTCTTCTTCTTGAGTGGTTTCCTGAGTTTCTACAATAGGAGGATCTTGGGCTGCAAAATATTTTTTCGTTCTCCTACTTCTTTTTGGAATTCTAGGAGAACTGCTAACGGAAGCTTCAGTTACTTCTTGGAAATGATTCCTGACTAAAAACTTTTCCCATGTATCCTTATTATTTTTCAATTGATCCTCTATGAGAATTCTAATGAACCCGTGATGATACAAGTGGGGTTCAATATGGCCTACATTCTTTTGGACAGTGGAACTCATTTTCTTTAGGCTT
The DNA here is from genome assembly GCA_000404065.3 of Pinus taeda. Taxonomy (NCBI): domain Eukaryota; kingdom Viridiplantae; phylum Streptophyta; class Pinopsida; order Pinales; family Pinaceae; genus Pinus; species Pinus taeda. The sequence goes on along the minus strand of APFE031028705.1, from coordinate 71,446 downwards.
CTTAACAGAAAGTAGGGTAAATTGATGGCATGGCCTTCCATGAAGTTCATCATAATTCTTGCATGGTACATATACATGGTGCCAAAGTGGCCCTCACATGTAATAAATTTTTGAACAAGTAATAACAATGCAGTCCATTCTTCCTTAATTACATGTACATGAATCCCATTAGTGAATATTGAAGTGTCCATACCTGGGTTCTTGAGCATGTTCTTCCATCCCTGATCTTCCAGCCCTCTGTTCTTAAACCATCTGACTCCCACCTGAGCTAGACTGGTTGCTGTTGCTATGGTGTTCTCTGTTATTGTGAATTTCAGGTCTCCTACTTCCACGGTGTGCCCATTGAAGGATCGAGAAAATGCCTTCATTACCTCCTTATCATATCCTCTGAACTTTTGAATGAACTTCAACCATTTTTCTTTCTTCAATGCTTCCTTCGTCTGTGGATACCTTTCTAAATACTTTGGACCTTCGGGTTCAGCTCTAAGCAACTTCCCCATCTTCGGCTCTCAACTTCAGCTGAAGCTTTGGCTGTGTATGGATGCTCAAAGAGGATGCTCATGGGAAAAACAGGTGGATTACGGCTGTAAGTGGAGTAGCCGTAACGTAATGCAAGGTGTATTGCAGAAGTGCAATCGGGGTTTGAAACAGAGCTGTGGGGTTTGTAGTGGAAATGGAAGTGGAAATGGTGTGAGTACGAGGGAGTAGAACACAAGAAATGAGTTCAATGCGTGCTGAAATGGAGTGATAAGTGGATGGAATAATGACCGAATCCTTTAGAGCTGGGTGGCTTACGCACACGTATCAGTATTGGCTGCGGAAATCATGGTGGAGAAGAGACGTAGTATAATAGGTCACTCTTTCGTATGACCAGTAAATGAAAGCGCAGTCCATTTCAAGTTTGAATTAAGAGTGATTATGGGACCGTTAGAAGGGTATGAGGTGGATGAAGTATTGTCGTGGAGGAGAAGTGGGATGATCTTTGCCGAATCATTGCATTTAGTGGCTC